>ML677383.1:0-55469 GCA_007922305.1 Dermatemys mawii
GAGAAGGGTTTTCTCTGTATGTATGCCATGTGTCCATTATGTCCTTGTTCCTAGACTCTGTAATCAGCAGGTTTACCATCAGAAGATGGTCTTTTTACTTTTGCATGTTTCACTTCATCTGAAGAGTTGTTTCTCACTTTTTCAAGTTTGATGATTCCTTCCCCCCATGGCGTCTGCCAGTTGTCCTTTACACTGAAACAAATGGATGATGCTTTTCTGGTAATGCCACCTGAGCCTCTGGTGCTTTGAAATATTTTGTCCGTTCCGGAGTGGCAAAGCTGAGAGCAGCAAGATAGTAGCTACTATACCCACCATTCTTGCTCTCTGGGAAGCCTTCTTAGCCAGTCTGGGTTACGCACTCTAGAGAGAGTTTCAGCCAGGTGAATAGCCATTAGAAATGTTGACGGGTATTCTCTGGACTCTGGTCTGGTTAAATTTAAAACCTATGGCTCTATAGCCTTGCTTTTAAGTTGCATTCTGTATTTTCTGTTCTTATTTGTAAAAAGAAAATCTAGGAATTTTTCAAGGTTTATTTGCCGTACCTTAAAACTCACACGGAATTAGGTTACATATAAAAAAAATAATATACTGTGAAAAATTGCGGATTGGGGGAAAGTTTTTCAATATAAACATTTTAGTATAGTAGAAATAGTAGTAAATATTTGAACCACTCTGATATAACAGTCATAGTCTGCTGCAAAATTCCAGGGTCAGAAGGATTTCCCAGAACAGCTGGGTTTTCTCACTGTGTGCTTTGCTGTCAGTTTTTATGCTCAGTTCAGCTGAGACTTTTGTTCTCAGGATCCCGTAAATGTCTTTTTGGTAGTTGGAGAAAACCAGTGTTTTCTGATTGTTTACGGGGAGATGTCAACAAACCAGAAAGTGCCTGAACCCACTATGGTTTGTTGCTAAAAGCTGCCAAGTCCCAGGCTGTAAGTTGTCCATGCAGGAGCCTCAACTTGACCAAGTCAGGAGAGGGTTTTGGGTTCCGCAGAAAAGTTAGCTTGAGCCCATTTCCTTCCTCATAAGCATTGCATTGAAATTGCTGATACACGCTTTTTAGAAGAGTAGGATGAGCCTCCAGGAATGTGTCTATTAATGCCTCAAGGCTGCAAACTTTGGAAAAGCCCATGCCTGTTTAATCAGACGGAACCTCTTGCCTGACCATTGGAACTGCTTGTGTGACATGTTTTCTTTAAGGTACATGCATTCTATTACTAATGTATAAACAAGGGGGGAAAGTTTGAGGTAGTTGGCCTCTTGTGGACGCTCCCTCTGGATATAGCTTCAGGTCCCCACTGGCAGATGGAAGATTTGGCCACTGAAAACCTGCCTCTGTACCACTCAAGAGCCACACTCATCTTTGGTAATTATCAAGGGTTTGGGATGTTTTACTAACCTGGTGTGGACGTAAGTGCTTGAGACTAAGTAAAGTTTAGTTTTAAGTGAAAGCACGCTTGTGTTGTCCTATTTGTACCAGCCATCTATCAGTCAGACGGCCATGTCTCCCCTGATTTATTTCCTGACACCACCTCACACGGAGTAAAAGTTACCAAGAGCTTTGGGTTGAAAGAACCCCGGGAAACAGAGACATTTCCCACAAAACCCTATTAGCACAATCAACTAGCACTCTCAATTCCCTCAGACCATCTCTTCTTAGAATACCTTCTCCCCCCCAGATCCATCAAGCCAAATTGCCCTTGGCTTGTCTTTGTCCCCAAGCTATATGGAATTTTTTTACAGATGGGGCCCATGCTCTGTACCTCATTAGATCTCTGTAAGGTTTTGACTCCAGTCGGAGGTCCAAACAGAGGTGATCATGCCGAGATTCTTCCAGGGTGTGGTTAACTTTTCAGAAAAAACAGCCCTTCCTGCATGAATTGTTAAGGAAAGGGGGAGAATGGACCTGGGGTCCACAGCAGCAGGAAGCCATAGCCCACTTAAAACAAGCCTTGGCCAAGCCCCAGCCCTATCATATCTCTGGGTAGGTGAACCATTTGTATTACAACTAGGAACTACAGACAAGGGAATGGGCGCTGTGCTAAGCCAGAACCATGGAACAGGTCTCTGACCTGTAGCTTATGCCTCCAAGACCCTGAGTGAGATAGAGACAGGATTCGCTCCATGTGAAAAGGAGGTTTTGGCACTTGTTTGGCACTACAGCTTCGGGACCACCTGGTGGGTTTGTCCTCTATATTACTACAAACAACCTACTTCCTAGTGAAGTATGTACTCACTGGTAAGATCAACAATGGCCATCTATCTAGCCCTCAGTTGGTAAAATGGACTCTTGCTTTGTTAAACAAAAATGTAGATATGGAAAAAACCCCAGCACTATCACCAATACCGTATGGCTTCCTGATAGAGGGGGAAGAGCTTGAATGCCCGACACCTGAGCCACTGCCTCAGGAGCCATCGTGCGAGGAAGGGGCCATGCTGAGTGAGATGCTGGGAACAGCAGATATTGTTTGGTTTGTGGATGGCTCTTGTTTTTACGAAAATGGCCATCTGCATGTGGGCTTCCCTGCTGTAAAAGTGTCTACAGGCCAGGTGCTGAGAGGACAAGGTATACCATATTCTGCCAAAGCAGCTGAAATTGTGGCTGTAGTAGTAGCCTTCGAAAATACCCCATCGCTCAGGAGGTAGCCATTTTCACAGATTCAGACTGAGTCCTTCGGTCCATAGTGGATTAGGTTCCAGAAAGGAAAAAGAGAAGGATGAGGTCTGCAGATGGGAAACCCACAGCCTGTGCCGACAAACTGACATACGTGTGGACACTGATGGAGGCCTGGGATACTATGGTACACATGGGAAAAATCAGAGCACACAAGAAGGGGACTGAGGGGTCAAAAATGGAATAATCGGGCAGATGAGAAAGCAAGGAGGGTGGCCAGAGAAGGAAATTTGTGGCAGCCAAGAAGTGGGGATGGTATAGCTCCTATAGCAGCAGCCAAACAGGAGACTCAGTTCACATAGATTTAATAACACTCCAACCCAGGATCCCAGCCTGACAGAGCTAGTGAAAAAGGGAAAGCACTGGGAATGGAAAGTGTGGCAGAATGAATCAAAATTAATTCTAGCAACTAGAGAAGGGGAACCAGACACAGTCTAGGTGGTTCCTGCAGCCTGAAGGACAGAAATGATTTCCCTCGCTCACCGAGAAGAAGAGAAAAACCTTAACCCGATTGCAGGCTGCCAGCTGGTGGCCACACATGAGTAGTGACGTGGAGTAGTTTGCAAATAACTGTCTACTATGTGCAGCCAATAATGCTGATCCCAAAATAATCAAAGGACTCCAAGACATCAGAGAACAGAGGGACATGGGCCCAACAGCAAACTGGTTTTATTGGGCTCCTACCAGACCAAAAGGGGTACTCAGTATTGTCTGATGCTTGTTGATCCCTTTACTAAATGGGTTGAGGCGATCTCTACTCGAAACAACCCAGCTCAGAATACAGCTTGGGTGCTCACTGAACAGATAATAACCAGATGGGGCACCCTGAAGGAAACTGATTCAGATCAAGGGCCCCACGTTAGCGGGGAAATCACAAAAGGACTCTGCCAAGTGTTTGTGATTAAACAAAGGCTACATATAGCTGGACACCCCAAGTTCAAGTCAAGGGGTGCGAACTAACTGTACTCTCTAACCAGCTCTCAGAACAGTAGTAAACCAGCAAGGAAAAGATTGGGGCTGCCATTTATCCTGATGGCTATCGGGGGGGGGGGGGGGGCGGCATGGCACTGCATGGAGTAACTCCATTCAAGGTGATGATGTGGAGAGATATGTGGTGGGTGGATGGAACGCCACCTGACAACCCACAACTCTGCATTCTCGCAGTCTGATGGATACAGGAGCTGTTAAAAGTTGTTACTGACACCCATTGGCAGGTCACTAATGCCTTGGGAACTAACATTCGGAAGATGGACAAAAAGAATGGGTCCAGTCCTAAATCCCCAAGAATGACAGGTAGGTGATGTGTTTTTTTATCGACAAGTCAGGGGAAAAAGCACATAATCTCAGTCCTATTTGGGCAGGACCATTAGAATCTGTAACAAGGCTAGTCCCACTGTCCATCAGCTAGAAATTCAGTCAGGAAAGAGAAACATATTAAAGTGTTTTACTCCTCACAGCTAAAACAATGGAAGGGAAACCATCCCCATCAGTCTTAGATGAGATGGATGCCTATTTTTGGTTTCTGGAAGAGGAGTGAGTAATTATTCATGGTCAAGTGCTTGGAGCCCAGCATCAGGCCCAGGTACTCTCTGCTTGGGAGAAACATGATTCAGACATCAGGTGACTCTGAATAAATATTAGATTTAAGATGCTTTACCACTCCCTTCTTCTTGAAGGGGCTGGGGGGTGAGTGGGAACAGTCTATGTGTGCTGCAGAGTCTTCGGTCAGCACATGTCCAACAGCCTTGCCTGTGATGTGGTCCTGGCTGCGTATGTTGCTATCTGGAGTCTTACGTTTGTGGGTCTATGCGTCTGATGTTGGTGCACCAAAAGCCGTTGTGATTGAGATATAGGTGATCCACGCATGGAAGACACTGGAGTGTGAAATAAACAATACCCTCAACATTGCTCCAAGTCCCGCATATGTCTCAGGGGAAAGCCTCCATCTTCTTGGACCCACAGATAGCTATAACCCCACTTCTGTGAGGTTAAAAGATTTGAATAAAATAAACATCACTATTGGAATGAGTGGGGACTCAACCTGTATAATGGCTTGGACTGTAAATGGTAGTCCACTTTGGCAGTTAAAGAACCTTAGACTGATTCGTGGAACCATCACTATCCTTATGCATACCATACAGTTTTGGGGTGAAAGGCTGGGGAGCTGTGGGGAATTGGCGGGTGCTTCTCTGTTGATGGTTTATGAGTGGTTGAAGGATTAGTCATGGAACTCATGTTTCCTGAACTGGGTCTCACAAGCAAAGGAATATTTACCTCCCCGCAGCTTGTGCATCATTTTGGAGCTTAGACAGCTGGATGCCTGGCATAGGGCTGCAGTGTGCATGTTCAGAGGCACAACATAGATGCCTTGGGGACTGTAAAAATTTTACTGTAAAAATGTAAGTGCCAAATGAGTTTAGGCACCTACAGTGTTGAGCAGTAGCTAAGTGGAGGATTGTGAAGTCCATTGGGGTTTATTTGTGGCATTTAGGCACTTAAAGGGGCTGCTCTCAGGTCCCCACCCACCTGGGCAGGTGGCGGGTTCGCAGCTACCCACAGCTGCCCAAGCTCCCCAGGCTGAGCTCTGCTTCTGGCCTGGCTGGGGCACAGGGCCTCAGGGGGAAGAGCGAGGGGCAGGAGGGCTGAGTCTGTGGTGAAAAGTGGATGGGCCTTGGCCCCTTGGCCCCTCCTGTTCCGGTGCCCGTTTGGGGGATATGATGGGGTCTCCAGGGTGCAACCTGGACTGTTGAGCCCTCTCTCCCACCAACCTCGGGTATCCCTCTCACATTGTGAATCTGTCAAGCCACAAACCTCTGGCAGGTCCTGCACTTACACAGACATTACAAGAAGCTTGGCCTCTAGCAGCTGGATATTATTCTGAGGAGAACATTAATATCAGCTACACCAGAGGGTGTGTACTAATGACTGGAAAATATAAGCAGCTTTGTTCCTACACTCTAGGCCTATACTGTCCCTCTTAATTACTGTACAAAACATTTAAGAAATATTAAAAATACCAGCTACAGCACTTTCTTTAGGGAACTGGTAGTTTAATTCTAGACCACAATGACAATACTAAGTGATGGTTACTGAATTAATCCCATCTCTGGAGTGTATGCAAGTGCTTTGTATTCAATTCATAAGTCACAAGAGTGAGATCTCAAAAGGACTTAGGTGCTTAAATGCCACAATCCAACCCCACTGGAATTCACAATCCTCCACTCAGCTACCACCCAACTCTGCAGGTACCTAAACTCCCTTGGTACTTAAAAACCTCAACATTTGTTAGCTGTGGCCACGAAAAGGTGTCTGGGGTACCACAGTTTCCCCCTTATATTTAGGAAATTACTGCAATAGCTGAGGTAGCCCTGAGTGAGAACTATTGACTTTCTTTTTATGAACAATTTTATTGAGAAAGTGTATGCAGACTGTAAACTAAGAACATTTCTCAGCTTTTAACATGGTATTTAAAAGTGTTTTGTTAAACCAGTGCTAATGAATGTAAACCCTAATTCCCCAAATTTACTGACACAAGAACAAAAAAAACCTTATCATTCACAGAACTGACACTTGGTCCAAAGATTCTATATTTATACACTCCTGGATATGTTCCTATAACTGCAACAGCTTCTTTACACATTTAAAAATAATTGTTTAAAGCGGCAAATACTTTAAATACCTTGGGACTTATTCTGATCTCACTTGTAGCTGTTTTGCACCAGTTTAACTGCACTGATTTCAAACATATTGTATTAGCATAAACCAGGAATAAATGAAAGTAGAATGAGGTCATCTAGAAACCATCCAAATTTTATAAACATATTATTTTCACATCCATTGATTTTGAAATCTTAAGGTTTTTGTTAAAATTATTTCCTACATTACCATCAACTGGGGTCTTTCTATTACTTAACAGCTACAGTAAAAGCTCTTTTATCCAGTACTTTGCCAACCGGCAAGTTCTATAAAATGGCATTTTTGTTCTGCACTGAAAGTCTGGTTTATAGTGCAGTTGGTGCAGGGCCAGCAGAGGACTGGGGCATGGAGGGGAGGGGGCTGCAGGGTGTGCTCTGGGAGTGAGTTTGAGTCCAGGAGCAGGCTTGGGCACTCACGTCCGTCTCCGCTCCCCAAGTGGTGACTCCACGTCTCCCAGCCCATTGGCTGGGAACCGCAGCCAATGGGAGCTGCGGGGGACGGTGCCTGCAGATAGAGGCAGCATGTCTGCTTGCAGAGACGCCTGGTTGTACCTCCACCAGGAGCAGCAGGGACAGGGAGCCAATTTCAGGGATTCCCTTCCTGGAATCAAACTCCCTCCCAGAGCCCATGCCCTACAGCCCCTCCCACACCCCAGCCCCACAGGCCAAACCCCTCCCTCTGAGTTTACCAGCATTTTAAATTTACCACACGCCTCGTTCCATCATGCCAGTTAAAAAAAAAAAAAAAAAAAAGCTTTTACTGTATTTTCAATTAAACCAAGAAGAGGTCATCATTGCAACAAATTAATATTTGAGACTTAAAATATCTGGTGGGGAACTGTGATGTGTCATTCCATAGTCTTTATGAAGATATGCTTATGATACGAATGACATAACTGAGATATACTTTATGCAAGATGGCTAATGTGAGATACCATTGGAAAGTCATGATTCACTGAATGCTCAGCATCAAATCTGTATGCCTGTATCATTTCTGTATCTGAAGTTAGGAATATTGACTATGTATCTGTATTTCAACTATGCTAACTGACCGCTGCTAACACTTCAGGTACAACGATGGAAAAGCCAGACAGGGCCCATCAGCGAGAACAATGAACTGTGAAAAGCTTGGCCTTCCTGTGGATGCTCCATACTGCCACCGACACATGGACACTGTGATCCTACAGAGTCAGGTAGTCTTGTCACCCGATACTAAACATTACCTGGGACTTCTTGTAACTTTCCACTGTAAGGGAACGGGGTAAAAGTTTGGGAAACAAAGGATTCCTGCCTTATGTAAATCCTATTTAATGGGGGTGGGGAAGGAAGGCAAGTAGGACTCCCCCGCTCCGTGGCCTGTGTGCTCAAGAAGAGAGATTGCAAAAGAGAAGACAAGGGGGAAGTCCAGACTGACGGGATCCAGTTTGAAGAGGAATATAACTGGAACTCTAACCCACAGAAACTTTGCAAATTACCTGCAATGACATCTAGGATGAGAAATAATATTTGCAACCCATTTCTTTAGAGAAACTAGCTTACCTTGCATGTTTGATTTCATTTGCTTAATAATCTGCTTTGTTCTGTTTGTTACCCCTTTTACCACTTAAAATCTGCCTTTCACAGATGATAAAATTTGTTTTATTATTGAACCCAGTTTCTGTAATTTCTAATTGAGGGGGTAAGAAGTGTGCACACCTCTCTCCACATTGAGGGAGGGGGTGAATTTCATAATATATTTTTGGGTCTGCACTCCATGGGAGATGGGCATCTGAATGCTGGAGCAAGTCCCTGAACCTGAGTCTTCCCAGAGCTGATGTGTGGCTGGATGTGGCCCTGCCAGTGTGTGTGTCAGAGGAGGTTTTAAGAGCGTGGCTCAGCAAGACAGGTTAAAGGGGGCCCACGCTGGCAGAACAGATGTGCTGTGATACCACTGAGTCTATGAGGTGGCTGGCTTCCTAAGGGGTCCAACCCATCGCTGGAACCTTCACTAACAGACTGTTTATTTCTTTGAAGACCTGATCCTTTGCTCACTGAAGTCAAGGACAAAGCTACCACTGACTTGAGCAGTGCAAGATCAGGGCCTAAATCCTCTTTCAGCACGTGTTCATCTTCTACATGGTACTGAGTAGGGAACTCATCATCCATGAAATAATCCAAATCCACTGCTTTCCATATTATTTTATTTGTGATACAAAAGTCAAACGTTCACAAATAATTCTTTAGAACATAAAACTAAATGATTTTGTACATAAACAATTACATACAGCATTTATAATGTGCAGTACAAAATGTGTGCTGCTTGAATGTGATAGAAATGGCATATAATGATTTAAACAAGATTAGTTACACGGACTAGTGTTGATGGTTACATTTTATTCAGACCTTTGTGGTTATTCCCCAAGACACAGAAAACACATAGTTCTGAAGTACTATTTTTTTCTTCCTCTGCCCTCCTCATGCTCACTTGTTTTGTAATTGCAAGAAGGCTCACTCTTATTTCTGCATTTATAGAACTGTTCTGAATTCGTCAAAAATGAAATTAGGCACATGTGCTTCAACAACCTAAGGAAACAGAGAACAGTAACTCTTAAGTATTCCACAGCAACATCCAGCCATGAACACAACAACACTGCCCATGGATATTACAGGTGTGTGTGTGGGTGTGGGGGTGTTCCTTCTTTCTTCAATTCTTTCCTACACTGACATCTCTTGGCAGAGGAATTTGGGTAGTTTCAGGGAGCTGTAACTAGCTCCAACTTAAGTTAGAACATCCCCTGAGATGCTCTAACTTATACCAGCTGTCTGTTGTCCTTATGGGACATATACACTAGTTGAGAGTTGGCAGAGCACTGGCACACTCTGCTCTGCAACCTCATGCCCCAACACCAGGGAGATCTAGGACAGGCTATGCCAGCCAGGTGGTGACGCATGGCTGGAGCAACAGGAGAGAATCTGGAGTGGAATATTCTATATCTTTGACTCAGGAGCACTGCTTAGCATTGCCCTTTCCCAGAAACAGCACTTTTCAACTTACTTGTGTTACAGTTTATAGCAAATGGTATTGAACATAACTTGTAGTGAGATGCAGAACTGCATCATGTGATGAATAAATTATTGGAGTCATAGTAAACTGCAAAGTTAACTTTATAAGGCCAAATTGTCATGCTGCCTTCCATGTGAAACTTTAGTTTATTGGTATCAAAAGGCTGAAAAGGAGGATTCATTGTCTTAGGTAACATCTGTTATTGCAGAATCTGTTCTCCCAAAAATTCAGAAACCACCCAAATCCATGGCTCTCCATTTAGAACCCAAACCACCCAATTTATCTGTCCTCATTTCAGAGTGCAAAATATCCCATGACCACTACTGTCTTTTTTAAATACAACACGTCCCTCACAAATACAGTCACTAGAAGATGTGATGAGCAGGAAGCGAATTCTTGTCCAAATTTCACAGAAGGCTGAATGGTAGCTAAATGACCTTTCAAGGTGGGGATAATGTGACAGAGATGAGAGTAATGATATAGAGCAAGCAGACTGATACACAGAGTTGCTAATAAAGCAATTTGTGGATTGTATGGACAAAGGAATCACAGTGACCTATTCGCAAACAGATTTTTTATTTTTTTTTTAAAACTTTTATATGTCCTTTCAGGTTCCTTACGCTGAGCATTTGTGATGAGGACTTGATAAACTTGTTTGACATGCCTAGCTAGTCCTGAGTGAACAGTATGTGGTCTAGGCATGACCCCCACTATTCATAACATCAGCATAAATCAAAATTAGCTCTTTTAATAAAGGGCTCTGAGGATTAAGTAACCTTTTAAAAAGGACAGATGAAAACGAACATAAAGGCTAGTGCCAAATAACAGGAAAAGCACCTATTGTATTGACCACCCAATTACAGGCTCCCATTACAACTAATGATTGGAAAATGCAAGCAGTAAAAATCTACAACCAAGTATTCTTGAATACTTTGACGATAATGAGCCAGATCTCCAGCTGGTGTAAACCCATGTACTTCCTTCGGTTTTGATGCTAGTTTACACTAATTGAGGATATGGTGTATTTTAATACTCTTCCAACACCATGCTGAATCCAAGTTTTCTTACTTACCCTTCTTGGTAACTTTGTGTAACGAACATAATCTTCCAGGAACATAAGGGCACCCACTACATCAGCAGGCATTTCTGGTATCTTCTGGCTATAATATATATATATATACACACACACACAAATGAAACTCATGCAGCTAGACATTGTCTTTTTGACTACCTTAGATAAGTTTTGTTAAAAAATGCCAATCTCCCATGTAATATTTATTCATGTAGGCCAGTGTGCTGTGGGATATCACCACAAAAAAAAAAAAGACACTTGGACATGGCACCTAGATATATGATCAACCATATTCTAATCAAATTACAGACTTAAAAAAAAAAAGAATGTTCAAATAAACTGGAAGTCCTACACAAAAGGGGACATTAAAATAAATGTGAAAAGAGATACCTTGTGCACTGCTCCATTGTTGAGCGAATAAACTGACCAATCAGAGCCAGAAATTGTTCAGTGTATCGTGAATGAAACTGTTTCAATAGCGTGAGGAGCCCAAGCACTAAAGGGGGCCAGTCAATTGGATCTGCTGGTTTTTTGCACACCATTCCTGAAAGGAAAACACCACATTTCCCCCTCTATGTTTACAAGAGCATCCTTTATATCACGACCAAACAAGAGTTATTCTCAAGAGGCTTCATGTTATTCCTGTTTTTACTTTTCATGTGTTGGTCCCCGGGCTTGGGGGCATCATCAGATCAACCTTGTTAAATCCAACCCCAGACACTCCAAATCCTGCAGGGCCCTCTCTACCTTGTAACTCATACTGGGTTGAAGACAGGGCTTTTCACTCTAGGTAAGTCATACAACCCCAAGGAACTAGATCCCAAGTTAGGTAATTTTAAACTAACCAATAGGAAGAGCCTGAAAAAGGTAAGTTTCTAGATGGGGTGTAGCTTTTTAGAGAAATGGGTTTGGGAGGAGGGAAAATACAGGCTTATGGCCACCTAAGAATGAGGAGCCATATTCTTATTTTCTCCTGCACTCTTCCCGCCCCCATCCTGTAGGGCCCAATCCAAAACCCAGTTAAGTCAACTGAAATCTTTCCATTGACTAAAATGGGGTTTGGATCAGGCTCACAGCTCCAAAGCTTTCCTGAGTTACAAAAGTCAAGATGAAATCTCAAAACGTATCTCCCAATCTATTTAAGATGTTCTTCTAGTATCTAAAGTTCTCTGCCACATTAGCAGAACCCCCTAGCTAATGGATAGTAACACATTTTCTGCATTACTTTACTCATGTTAGGTGAAGCAGCAGATTGTGCAAATTACCTATATTGTGTTTGGCCTTGTACATTCAATTATAACTGTTAAATATTTACAAAGAGGTCCTCTATCTCATCACAATAACTGACATATTGCAGTTAAACAAGAAGTTATAAATGGTGTTGTACATAGAGAGGCCAGAGAGGGTCTGGTGCTATACATAAAAACAAAAAAATCTAGCTCATACATTTTAAGTCAACAGCTGAATATCTTGAATACATCTACATTTACACAGAGTCCAACTGTATTTATGTAATAATTTATACAATACCTAGATTTTTGTTGTACTGAAGTTTTGGCAGTTGGGCAATCAGAAATAGGAAGTTGACCGTGGGGAAATATGGGAGTCGTTTCGTAGTTATATATATCTGGGAAGAAAAAGGAACACACAGAATTTACATACTTATCTAAAGAAGCTATACATGAGGAAACCAAAATATCATAGATATTCTTTGTAGCAGAACTTAAGAATATAAGAACATTGCTAGCTACATTTACAGGAAATTAGGCAAAAATAAAATGTCTGCCTGAAACTCAGTGTATGTATTGGCTAATATCACACAATAGCATATCAGACCTTATTCAGTGGGTTATGAATGCCAGCTGCTTCCAGATAGGCTGTGATTTCATACAGAAGTGTGTTGTCTTCTTTAGGGTAAGGCAATGATGGATTCTGATAATGGGCTTCAATGTCAGCCAAGATTGCTCTAAAATGGCAAAAAGAGAGAGATAAACTTTATATATTTCATTATAAATGGATAATTCAGTTAAAATAATAATTAATAAAATAATAATAGGCAAGCCTGATGTCATACTGCAGTGAGAAACATAGGTCATATTAACAAAGTAAATAGTTGCAGATATAGACTCTTTGGAAATTGTTACAAACAATAATTGAAGAAAAATAAACTGCTCTCAGTTTTTCAGATGCCCCTTTTACTAACGGCATGTATTTTAGTGTTAGCATCAGCCAGGATCTACACAATTAGTAGAAGTGAGAAAAAGCAGAGAATATGGTAAAATTTTTACAATGTGACTGTTTTTATCTCTTATCTAAATTTGACCTGCACTTCAGATACATCCAAAAATTGTATCTTTTTATTTGCATTTAAATTAACAGCTGGTTGTGTTAACTATTGTTCCTGAATTTGCCAGTGCTTATCTGAATCCAAAACTTTGCCCATTTTTTTTTAAATTTGGCTCAATTTACAAACAGCAATCACCAGCAGTTATAATGTGATCAAAGCATTCTGCTTCTTACTTATTGAGATTTTCCAAAGCGGCTGCCAAATGCTTGGAGTCAAACCTGCAGGAGTAATTTAATTCATTGGTAATCTGCCGTCTTAAAATCTGCATGTGACCAACCTGTAAAGAAAAAAAAAATGAATAAGGAAGTAGTGAAAACAATGTTTAATTTTCAGAAACCAGAGAGAAAACATGTTTAACAGTAACCACTTACATTTATATAAAGCCTTATATCCAGATAGACTTACTCCTTTACAAACTGATAAACTATTTTATATATCAAGCATCTGCCCACCAACGAAGTTGCACCTTACATCTAGATGAAATGTAGCAGCCTTTCTATAGGCCAGAGCAGCTGCATTAGAAAGTAGTTTAAGACAGAAATTTGAATTAGTGATTCTCAAGTTTTTTCATACTAGGGGCCATTTCTCAATATAGCAAGAGTTTCAAAACACATCTCCCCTCCTGTACTCTTCATCCTGATCCCTCCTTGGCCTGTGCAACATATACTGCTTGGATATATGACAAAAGAAAGTATTAAGAGGATAAGGTGAAAAGACCATGACATGAGGGATGCAACTACTTGCTTATGTCATCTGATTTTGTATCTGTGCTGTTTATTCCCTCTCCCAAATACATAATCTCCTCCTAGTTTCTTGCAGTCTTCATTGATCTCCAAGTCACTGTGCAGTTTGAGTCTCATATGTGTTTAATAAGTGTGTCATAGGGTCATTGATTATGGTAAAATGTACACTAGCAAAAGACCCACCAGACATATAAGTCAGCAAGACAGGGAAAAGAGGTGTTTGTTAGAGTTTAGCAGCTCAAAAATAAAAGCTTTTGGATACCCTTAAGAGATCCCTGGATAGAGCTACAACAAACAGCAAGTGCTTGAATACTGTTAAATGCTTCATCATAGTGACGAAAGCAGCTCTGAGAAATCCTGCTTTATGCCTGAAGCTGAAGAAGCCAGAAAGTGTTATTGCTCAAGTTGAGATTTGGCCTAGACACCAGGGCTGAGTACCCCTCCTCTCGCAGAAAATACCATGGGATCATTAATGACTGCAAGCGGCCAAGGTATAGATTTTGCCTTGCAGAAAGCATCTCTGACAATGCACCCTATCTGATTTGGAAATACTACAAAAGAAAAGATTCACCAACACCACTTTAGGCAGAACCCTGGGTTTTCTTTAGAGAACTCCCATCCCATTACTGACTTGGCTTAGTCCTGCTTAACGTGTAATACACTACAGGATCACTGGAAGAGGCAGAACAATTGCCAATTCTAATTTTCTAAAATAATTACATTAAAATATGTAACTGACAGTCTGTACCCCTATATTCACCACTTTCACAAGACCATAATAAATATTGTACAAAGTATGTCTTAGCAGTTTTCAAACGATAGTTTGCTGATCATTATTGTCCTGGTATAATTTGTGTGGCAACACTGCACGTAAAGTTACAAGATTCCTCTGTATGGTATTACCAAGACTTGTTCCAAGTCTGGAGGGAGCAGCCACAAATCAGTTCCCCAAAGACAAAAGGTTAGTCAATTCATCACCCAGGTGTCCACAAAAATCAAATGGGCCATCACCTGTTTAAATGGCCATTGTTTGGCAGGAAAGAGGATGTGGGTGAAAATCTACATCTTGACACATCTCCTGATCTACATCTTGACACAGCTGTTTATCAGTCCAGATTGTACCCTGGATAATGTCCCAGTAACAAATACCACAATTCCTGAAGTGCACTTTGCTCAGCAGTAAAAAAAAATTACAACAAATGTACCTTCATTATGGCATCAAGATATGCAGCCCAGATCTTCTGAGTTTTGGCAACTACTGCAGAATAAATTTTGCTAGAATTTGCTGCAACAAAAACGATGAGTCAGTATATTCAGAAATTCTCTAATAACTAGCTTTCCAGAAATCTGTATCTAAGGCGCTTACCCACAATTCCTTTGATAGGACTGACCACATTCATAAGAGATTTTAACACTTCTTGTATAGTTCTGTCTCTCTGTATATTTTTCTGAAACATACTGAGGAAATTCTAAAAACAAAATTAGCAGACATTACACACACACAAAATATGCTTTATCTTAATAGCGCAATATAAGGATTATAGCAACGAGATGAACATTTTCTAACAGTAATTGTGTTGTGATAGGAAGAGTAGGGTAGGAAAATTCTTCTGGACACAAGGCTAGAGAATTCCATGGTTAATCTTTCTACTCCACTAGTATTAGGATACGAATCCGCTGCTCCCATTAGCAAATAATACTTGAAGAACAAACCTTTTGTTTACCTTACTTAACTTTTACAGAAGTCCCCATCTCACTTATACATTAAAACGTTTCTCTCATTCATTTTTTGCCAGACCATAGTATACTTTAAGCTGCTTTGCAGTTATTTGGGGGAAAAAAGGACTTGGTTTCAAGTATGAATGTGGTCAGAAAAAGATTATGTAGAATTGAAACCTCTTTATTTATTTCAGTAAAAACAATATACCATTCATCTAAGCACAAACAATCCAATTTTTTGAAGAAAAAAGAAAAACAGAGGCTGACCAAAACTATACCCCCCTAGTACTTACTCTCCACGTCACCCATTTAACCTGTAAACTACTGTCACAGCACTTACACCAGAGCAAGAGCTCTGACATTTCTTCCATCTGATATCTAGGATTTTATCTTTGTGAAGAATATCCGTTTGGATTCAAATGTGTTTGACACAAAAACTCTTCTTATAAAAGGCTGTCAAGAGCGATCAAACATTACAGTATTTGTTTTTAAGTGGCAAATGGCCACTGAAACAAATTACTGAGCAGTAAGGCAGAATGTTCCTTAAAAATGGAACCTCAAAAGTTACCTGCAGCTCCTTCACAATCATGAAACAGAGCAGTCTGTCTAGACCATCCAGACCAAAAGTGCCTAAAGTGTCTTGGATTTCTGAGAAGAGACGACTGTTAGTTACTTCCTGATGAGTTTTCATGTCATACCATGTGTTCATTTGGTCAATGTAACAGGTGACTCTAAAGGAAAATTCAGAAACAAAAACAACATTTTTAGAAGTGATAGGTGCAGTTTCTAAGAGGCCCTTGTGCCACGGGACCTCTTGGTGCCAACTAGCAGAGGGCACAGAAGTGCATAAGGGTTACATGGATCCTTTGGGTGCAGTATCTATATATTAGTTTGTCAAAGTGTGCCATGTAAGGTCTCAAGTGAAAGCCTTTGTCACACTGATCCTCAATTGTTGTGAAATGCATGCATGGATGGATAAGTCCTTATTTATGTATGTGTGTGTGTGTACATATATACATGTATATATATACACACACACACACACACACAGAAAATTAGGTTCTTAAGGACTGTGGTTTGGGGCTGATCACCAAGAGGTGAGAAACGGGTTTCTTTCACACAGATGATATTTCTCCACTGTCTGTCTACCTGTAATTGAGAATCATATACTTTAAAATAAATTCCTCTTTACAGTCTAAGCAAAACGATAACTACGCACATGACTGCAGAATTTGCAGGGGAGATCCTAAAGAGGAACACAGAAGAAGCAGAGTTATTCTGTTTGCAAGTGCTGACACTGGATTTTTGGACTATAACTGTACAGACAGACACAACTCTGTAGCTTTCCACCGAGGAGGTAAGAGGACACAGTGCTTGTCTCACAAACAGAAGATCACCACGAAGCCTGGCTGTCAATATGATGGATGAATTTAGGGTGAGCTTTTGCTCTATGTGACATGACAGTGTCTTGTCAGTTAAGTTTAGGCTCTAGTATGCGTGTTATGATTTTATTTTACATGTAATCCTTTGTTTCCAATATTTCTGCTCACTGCTATTTGAATCTCTGTTCTTGGTTAAATAAACATACACTTACTTTATCTTTACAAACAAATCTAAGCACTGTGTGTCAAGCAGAGCTGTGTTCTACAGTGGAACTGGTAAGCTATGCTGTACTGTTCCTTTGGAAACAGGATCTGGTAATTCTGTAAGTGTCCAGTGAACAGTGGCTGGGCACTCCACGGAGATGCTCAGAGGACTCAGGGGTCGGAGTGTGCCTACCATTAACCTGTACAGAGAGAGCAGGGCCTGTGGCAGCCTGGGATGCAGTGCTTGTGTTACCAGAGGCTGATAGAGCTGGGGAACTGACCCACAGCAGACATAAACAAGGCTTCCTCATGCTAAGAGAGGTGACTCACAACCCGGAGTACTCCCAGGAAGTGCTACAGGCCTAAGTAACAAGTTAAGTTACTCAGCCAGACATTCGACATGAACTGGCCAATGCCAAATCCTGCCACCCTTACTGGGTCCATGTCATCCGATTTCTTTTTTATTAACATTGTTCCTGGGCTAATCTTAAAAATACAGGATAGATTTGGGAGAGTTCTTTGTTCTGAATATTTAAACAGCAGAGACCACTACCAAGGAAAATGCATACTGATTACAAGGGAGCAAATATGTCAGCATTACAAAAAGGGGATTCAAATAATGCAGTGCATGAATTATAATGCAGTTTGAGACATATGGTACTCACTTTGGGTCTGTTATCCTCAGTATTTCTCTGCAAAGCCGACCAATAAATGTTATTGATTCATCCACAGGTGTGAATTTGGGTATTGGAATATGAGTGGACTGGTATATACTTTGCCAGTCTTGAATCTGAAAAACACATTTTATAATAATTTTTCAACTCTGTCCTTGGTCCCTTTCAATTTGGCTTCAGAGAATTATTTTGCTTTTCTTGAAAAACAACAGTGAACAGGAATCGGTACAAGAGAGATCGAAGAGAAGTAACAAGGAGGAATGGGGCTAACATGAATAAGGACAAGTAACACTAGAGGATTATATCTTCTGCTTTTATACAGAGTATGCATTCGCTCTTTTGCTAGCTATGTTCACAACTGGGGGTCTGGGCAGCTCTCCAGCTTTAGTCATAATGATCAGGTAGCAGCTATCTTCTAGGATATGGGGATTAAATAAGGGCTAGGCTCTTGTTTGGTTCATTTTCTGTTACATTTCAATTAGCATTTCTTGGGTTTTGGGGTAGGGCATAGGGAGGAGAAGAAGGGTTATTGTTGATTTTATTGTTTTATGACTGTATTTTAAAATACTCTCAAACTATAAGATCTTTGGGGAAGGGACCATTATTTTGCTTCATGTGTGTACAGTGCTTAGCACAGCAGTGTCCAGATCTCTGAACAAGCCAAAAAAAAGCACCATTTTTTTTCCTTTTACATGTCAAGCATATGAAGTCTGATTATCAATCTCAATTTTATCTGGATGGAGTATGCGTAATTAATTACACATTCACTCATGTGGCATGAACGTCCAGATTTAAAGACATTTATGAACTGTAACAATCTTGATCAACCAGCATCACTGTACCTTTGTTCTTAGGAAGTTATTGCACTCCTGTTCCACGTTATAGTTGATAATACGGGACACTTCTTCCTGCCAAATCTTTAAACCATAAATGTTGACATAATCCTGGATGTACTCAAAAGATCGATGGAATCCGTCCATGGTAGCTGCCATGTCTTTCAATTTTGGCATCAGTTCACTTGGCTGTAGAAAAGGAGATTAATTAAAACATCCTGAAGATGCGGTATACAAAAGGAATAGATAATGACTTGTTTTTAAGTGTTACAGTGGAAAACAATCTAAGGGTAAGTCTTCACTACCTGCCATTCCGGCAGGTAGTGATTGATCTATCGGGGATCGATTTATCGCGTCTACACTAGACACGATAAATCGATCCCAGATTGCTCTGCCTTTGATTCCTATAATCCACCAAGACAAGAGGCGGAAGCGGAGTTGACGGGGCGGTGACCCTGCGTCATGAAGATGTGAGGTAAGTCGACCAAAAATACGTCGACTTCAGCTACGCTATTCTTGTAGCTGAAGTTGCGTATCTTAGGTCACTCCCTCGCCCACCCCCGCCAGTGTAGACCAGGGTTATCAAAAGCTAAAAATGTGGTCTATTTAGGGTTTCGTACTGTGCCAGTCTAAAGGGCATATGAGCACCAGAATTGAACTGTTTTAAGAAACTTATCAAAGGTTAGTTGAGAATTCAGTTTATTAACTCCATCATAGTACGAATTGAAATGTTCACAACTTTCAAAGGTCATGTCCAGATTATTAAGTCTGTCTTTCCAGAAACAGCTGAGTGCTTCACCACCTCCTAAAGCAGCACAGGGAACTGTATTTCTTAGACAGACCCTTTATGTGCGCTGAGGTGTATTATCAACTGTTGCAGGAAAACGAAGAATTCTAAACTCTGGGTTAGTAGGTAAGTGAAGGAAGGAATTCAAATCAAATTTGTTACAAAAGTTACATCTACTCTTACTGATTCCCTTAATGATTTGTGATTTCTGTTAACTGTATTTCAATTTCACATTAAACTTCATAAAGATAATATGAAATGCTTTAAGATGTTCATTACCTACAATACAATACACAAACCTATGTGTACAAAGATAGAAGCTATTTGGAAAGGTCCAGTACAGCAAGTTCCAGTCAAGTTCACATACAGAAAGAAAGTAACAAAACCAATTCTACTTGTACAGCACCTTGGCTCTAGGGTTAAAGGTGAGTCCCCTATGAAGAGCCAGAGCTACTCGTTTGACTAGCTCCTTCCTTATTCCATCCTCTAACAACTGCTTTGGATCCACCTGGATAAAAAGAAACACAAGATTTCTCTGGAAGTCATAAAAAAGGATTTTATAAACATACATACAAGTATTTGCTCTAAGAAATAATGGTGTGAAGTGTGGCAGTAAGTGAATTTATCAGACACTGGTAAACTGTGTATTATGTGCCCCCTCTAGCGGCTGGTCCACAAGAGAATGACTTATAGTACTTCTAGCTAATAAAGTTACTTGTTTAAATCAAGAGATTTGTGCTCAACATCCTAACTTTAAACATTGCTGATGACCCTGGGGAAGGGAGTGTTATACATGCGGCAAAGCAGAGCACACATAAGAAGTTTCTATTCTCTCAACACCACTAGCAGTAGACATGTTCTTTATACATAGGAAGAGTGAATCCCATTCATATGACGGAACTGCTCTTTTACAGTAACATTAAATGTAGAATAAATGCACCAAATACTAAAGCCCTAGGCAAGTTTGTGCTCAACTGGAGTTGTGGGCATTCAGCACCTCTAAAAAGTAGGTCATTTATTTAGGTGTCCAACTTTAGGCACTCAAGTTTGAAAACTTTTGTCAAACTATTTCCTGTTTCTCTTTGTTTTTGCCTTATAAGCTTGCTGCAGTGCTGATTTTTGAGAATGTTATGGTTAAGTGCTAATTGCCTTCGAAGAGTTACATCCACTGTGACATTACCTTGATGATACCAACCAAAGTAGTTTTCATCATAAGGATACCTTCCGTGAAAATTGAAATAGCATGGGTTAGCTTGGCAACCTTTAATGAGAGAAAAGGAAGCTACTCATTAAAATGTAACAATAATTCAGGTACAATCACTGCAAAATAAAATAAGTGATCAAATCAATTCTTCCGAAGTGCGAACTTCCTATTTTACAGCAGTCATTTCCACATTTTTTAATAGATGTGATTTACATCAAAATGAAATAGTTTTTCTTTTCATGTAAATTCAGGTGGGTCTTTTAAGAGCAAACCAAGAAACAAAAGTGTTTCTTAGAGGCTTAATAATTAAGAGGGAGATTTTCAAAAGGCACAAATGACAGATAGATGCCTTGCTGTGTCTAGGTACACAATTCAAATTTATGTAAAATGGAAGCAATCGAGAGTCAAATGGTGGCATTGCTTTAAATCAATTGTTTTTAAAATTCATTTCACAGTAGTCATGTTTGCCTTACTAGAACCCCTTACTAAAGCAGGGGTAGGCAACCGATGGCACGGGTGACAAAGGCGGCACACGAGCTGATTTTCAATGGCACTCACACTCCATGGGTCCTGGCCACCGGTCCGGAGGGCTCTGCATTTTAATTTAATTTTAAATTAAACTTCTTAAACATTTTAAAAACCTTATTCACTTGACATACAACAATAGTTTAATTATAGTTTGTAGACATAGAAAGAGACCTTCTAAAAATGTTAAAATACATTACTGACACACGAAACCTTAAAGTCGAGTGAATAAATGAAGACTCGGCACATCACTTCTGAAAGGCTGCCGACCCCTGTACTAGACTTTAGTGATTTTGGTCAATGGTCTAATTTTTACATTTCTAGTGCACTTATCTACTATTAATAATCAGATAGAGAGTACGCATGTGCTTAGCACTGCATGATCAAGTAAGACATGGATTTTTTCTTGAGAGAGCTTAGAAGCTAGTAGAGACAACAGGGTTGTGAAGAAGTCATTACTGAAAACTTTGTGGAAGAAGAGCATTTTGAGGAGAGATGGGAATGCATAGGAATTACTACTTAAAAAACCCCTCTATCTTAAGGTATAAAGATGGTGACTAAGCTCAATATGCTAATCTGAATTTCAGCTTAATGTGAATGCACCAGGCATTGGTATAAGTTACACAAAAATAATGCAGATTTCAGGGCAGCCTGACTGAGAGCTGCAATCACTATGTGAGATATTTATACTTTAAGCTACATGCTGTCATGTTTCACATGGAACTCCCACTGAGGTAGGTGGGCGTTTTGGAAACAACTGTACGAAGGACACAGTGTATATTGCAGTGCTTATCTATAGTTATATTTTAAAGAAAGTGATTTTAGTGTTTGTGAAAGTTGCCAGACTTTCAGTAGTGGAGAATTAAGTTCTCTAGCCACAGAACAGCTTCAATTCAAACACCAATACAAGTTTCTCTATGTCACATCGTCCACATGCCCCAATCTTGACTCCCTATCTGAGGACCAGAGGGTAGCTTAGTCTTGATGGCCCATTCAATCCTTAACCTCTCTGTTGTGACCTTGAATAAGGATACCAGTGTTCATGGGGTTTTTCATGCTGGTGATTCCTATTAACTGAAAACTGAGAGACAAAGTAGGTAAGGTGGACCAATTTCTGTTTGTGGAAGGGACAAGCTTTTGAGCTCGACAGAGTTCTTCCTCAGGTCTGGAAAAATGAACCTGAATGTCTGAGGTGTTTTAAAACCACCACAGTTTAATTTATTCCTCTCTTCTATAGAGATACATACTTTCAACCTCTCTATTATGAGTTTTCAGTAGAACAAAAATGACCAGTTGCCAGGATATCTGAGATTCACTCATTCCAACACTAGTCAACTTAAATTTTTGCTCCATGGACAAGCCCAGCTCTAGTGGGAACAGGTGACTTCAGCAGAGTTGCATCTACTTACACCGGGGTTAAGTTTAGCTGCTATAAATTGTACTTTTCAGTATTCTGAAGTTTAACCTCACTTCATATCGTGGTCCAAGTTGAGCATAATCTCGTAGTTTGTCTTTGTCGAGACGAGTAGGTACTTCGATAATATCGTGAGTCTGAAGCTTTATAATTTTGAGAAGGGAGGTAAACATGCTTTCTGGAATAATCTGCAGAACCTTCACAGAAGAAAGGGAGACAGATTCAGTGGACAATTCGAAAGTGCTAGCAAAAGCAATTCAGGAATGAAACAATTACATCTTGGTAAATGCCTACCTTCCTTACATAGGAAACCAACTCGCCAGAGTAATACTGTGATACACTGAGAAGGTCAGGGCTGTTTGCTTGATTAATACGAAGCAGTGGCAAGTCAAGAGCAGATGCAAGCTAGAAATAAAATTTATAATACTTTAACTGCCTCATTTTGAGATTCTGTTACCGAAATATACATTTTCAAAATTTAATTCCTCACGACCCTCTAAAACACAGAATTTAAGCTGTCATTCTCCTGCTAAAGAGCAATGATATACCAACATTATTTTCTCCTTATAAAATATCTTAAAAAAACCCACTTCTGATTCCTGTTCTAGCCCTTATGACGGCCCTACATTCATTTTGTTCTTGTTTTGGTGGCTTGCAGATCACGGACAGCAGAAGAAAGCATTTTCTTTTCTTATGGTCTTGTCCTCCTACCCCACATACTCATTTCCCTCAGTCAAAAATATTTCCCATTCTTAATTTTGAGGTGAAAATGTATCCTCCTAAACCGATGTCAGATCTGCCTCACGGCAGGTTAAGTGCATCAGCAACAACATCGCTGCCATCATACATTCAGTCTCCTCTAGTTCCTACATAGAGAGCCACATCCGTGTTCACTACCACCACCAATGTCTCCAGCTAATGCTACTACATAACCAGACTAGTTATTAGGGAGGCAGTGTGGCTTAGAGGGCAGGGTATTGGTCTCGACCTCAGAAGACCAGGGTTCTATTGCTGGCTATGCCACTGGCCTGTTGGGTGACCTAGGGCAAGTCATTTCATTTCTCTGGGGGGCTCAGCTTCTCCACCTGCAAAATGGAAATAATGAGACTGACCTCATTTTCGAATTTACTGATGAAAGTACTGGGTATTAGTAATATGACTGGATGTGGTACCACATATAAAATTATGTGCAACCTGTATTTAAAAAATCATTTTATTAATCTATGAAAAGTAACGGTACTCAGAACTATTCACATCTAAACATGTATGGTCACGTATACAGATAAACGCTAAGTCTAATTAATAGATGAGCTAAACACGGAATCAAGTTGTTGGTATACCTTCAACGATAAAGTGGGAGTCATTCATTTCATTCACGCTTACCTTTAGGAAAGTAGCTCTGAGTTTAGTTACCATTGATGGGTTGGCTCTTATGCTTTCCTGCATGATTGACGTGAAGCTGAAAAAAAAATAAAAATATCAGGTCTATCATCTCAAACTATTTCTCTCTTGTACCACTGTCTGATGCAGAAACTGCATAAGAACAAAAGAATGGCCGTACTGGGTCAGACCAAAGGTCCATCCAGCCCAGTATCCTGTCTACCGACAGTGGCCAATGCCAGGTGCCCTGAAGTGAGTGAACCTAACGGGTACTGATCAAGTGATCTCTCTCCTGCCATCCATCACCCCTTCTGACAAACAGAGACTAGGGACACCATTTTTTACCCATCCTGGCTAATAGCCATTAATGGACTTAACCTCCATGAATTTAGCCAGTTCTCTTTAAACCCTGTTGTATTCCTTGCCTTCACAACCTCTTCAGGCAAGGAGTTCCACAGGTTAGCTGTGTGCTGCGAGTGCACATGGAGTTAGTGGAGTTACATCACGAATTAACTTGGCCAACAGAGATGCCTTTTGGGACAACAGTTCAGTCAATGTAAGGTAAGTGGTGCAACAAGATAAGAGCGTCAGACACTCAGTGACACCCAGTGCAGCAATGCCCGCTTTATACTCTCGTGGCAATGGTTTGTCCATTTGATTTTGGTCCAAACAAAACAACCCAGGAAAAAATATGGATCCGTTACATGGAAACCACTTAACAGGCTAAACCTTGGTCTCTTGTAATCTTCAAGGCTGTTATAATTGGGTTAAGAATAGATAGCAAAATTGTAGTATCATGTAACCGTCTCCTAGAAACAAGCCCAACAAGGGCCCATAATTCTCACCCAAGGCAATGGGAGTTGGCTGCTCAGCACCTCACAAGATGGGCCCTAGACATTGCTACTTAGCACAAGTTGCAAGAGTTAACAGTTTGCAAGTTCTGTGCAAAGTTAGGAACTGACACGCGTACAATTTCTCTTGAATGGAAGAGGTCGTACTTCAAGAATGACAAATAGGACAAAATTAAATAAAGGGAACACAAGATTGAATTAAAGCAAACAAATTCTGGTAACACACCTGTCAATCAACTGCCAAGCATAAGATAGATCACCAACTATCTGCATGGTGATCAAGACCTCTTCTTTAATGTTGATTGTTCGGATCATCTGATGGAGAAACTTGCGGGTATCAGCAAGAAACTGACAAACTTGCAGATTAGATTCCAGTTGGTGAAATTCTTGGACCTGTGTTAAAACAAAGTCTCCATTTGTCTTTTTTTTCTTTCCTCTTCAGACAATTTCACAAAAAAGATTCACAAAATTTACAATATTTTTCTGCTAAAACGAACAACATTCATCAAAACTCTCTCTTACTTTGGAATGTTACTAAGGAAGCAATTTCATTTAACAAAGTGCCAACATACCTTGGGTATACTCTGAGACACCATGCTGAAGTGTCTTTTACCTACTGGAAAAATGGGTACTGGTGTTTGCTCGTCTGTCGTGACCAAATTCTAATATGGATATTTATCTTTTGCCTCCTAAATTTCCCCATACAGTTTCAAAAGGATTTGGGTTTTCTTTTCACATCCTTTCCCACACTGATGTACAGCACTACCAAGTGCTGTTTAACATTAGTTTTATTTTGTCTTAAAGGCTACTGAACTTAATGGGGGATAAACTGATTCCTATTATAGCCCTTATCCTGCAATCAGATCTTTAGAGGTGAGCTCGTATGACCGTATGGAGTGGATTACAGAATTGGGGCCTGTACTCATGTAAGGAGTTTAAGTTGCAAAAGCACATTGTGATTCATCTGGTTGAAAGGCCAACATAAGCTTATCACATGTGTTTTCCTAAGATGCTATACAATATGGCTCCCAAGTCCCTGTCTTTACCTCTTCCAATGCCTGTATCAGTTGTACAGTTTTTCTGCCTGCTGCAGTGGAGTCGTCATAGTTTAGAGACATTATTTGCTTGGAGATCTCTCTGAACCAAGCCTGCAGGTTTTCTGTTTAACCAGGAAATAGGAAAATTTTAAATTAGTGACTCTCAATCCCCACAAACACAACTGAAGATCTGATTAATAAAATACATGACTTGCCTTTAATACTAAAAATATTAATCTTTCCCAAAACATATAGTAAATAAACTAAGATTCTACATTTTGCTTTCAAAATTCCAGCCTCTCAACATGTGATTTTAAAGGGGGATGGTCAACATAAAAGTCTCACATAATATTTTAAAATAATTTCTAAGCTGCAGCACCACTAACAACGTAGTTTTTTTTTTTTTTTAATTATTTCAGGTTTTGCAAACACATTTACCATCAATGATGCTGCTTTATGTTATGCAGGTTTTGCTTTATGCTATGTTTTTACAGTGAAAGCAGCCAGGGCTGTTTCAGTTTCTGGTTATATGGTGTTGGGTTCACAACAACGAAGGGGTAAGTTTTTCCTGTGATTAATATGCCACAAACACTTATTTTCAGCATTAGCACTCTCCTCACCCCGAAAATACAAAACTTGTTTATTCCGTTTATTTGTTTCCATTAAAATTACCATTTTTCTCCACTCTTGTAAGAGGTTTAACTCCTGAAAAGACATCAGCAAGTTCAGTCATCCTTTCAGACCCTTCCTTTTTATAGCTCTCCCATTTAGCCTGCTTTTCTGACAGCATCTGCTTGAACATCTGTTGAAAAATGAAGCCTTCAAGTTTATGAATTGGGCACTAATGCAAACTGTAATATCATTCAATTTTAAATAGGGCTGGCAAGCGATTAAAAACATTGTGATTAATTGCATGATTAAAAAGTTAATGATTAATCACGCTATTAAAAATTAATCTTGATTAACTGGACTGTTAATAATAGAATACCATTTATTTAAATATTTTCAAATATTTTCTACATTTTCAAATATATTGATTTCAATTACAACACAGAATACAAGGTGTGCAGTGCTGACTTCATATTTATTTTTGATTACATTTGCACTGTAAAAAACCAAAAATAGTTTTTTTTTCAATTTAGCTAACACAAGTACTATAGTGCAATCTCTTTATCATGAAAGTTGAACTGACCAATGTAGAATTATGTACAAAAAAACCTGCATTCAAAAATAAAACAAATGTAAAATTTTAGAGCCTGCAAGTCCACTTAGTCCTACTTGTTCAGCCAATTGCTCAAACAACTTTGTTTACATTTGAGGCGATAATGCTGCCCACTTCTTATTTAAAATGTCACCAGAAGGTGAGAACAGGTGTTCTCATGGCACCATTGTAGCCCTCATTGCAAGATATTTACGTGCCAGAGCCATTGAAGATTTATATGCCTTCATGCTTCAACCACCATTCCAGGGGACATGTATCCATGCTAATGATGGATTCTACTCCATAACGATCTGAAGCAGTGTGGATCGACGCATGTTCATTTTTATTATCTGACTCAAATGCCACCAGCAGAAGGCTGATTTTCTTTTTTGGTGGTCTGGGTTCTGTAGTTTCTGCAAAGGAGTACTGCTCTTTTAAGACTTCTGAAAGCATGCTCCATACCTTGTCCCTCTCAGTCTGGAAGGCATTTCAGATTCTTAAACCTTGGGTTGAGTGCTGTAGCTATTTTTAGAAATCTCACGTGGTATGGTGGTTGAAGCACGAAGGGACACATGAATCTTGAGCGCATCTGGCATGTAAATACCTTAAGATGCCGGCTACAACAGCGCCACGAGAATGCTTGTTCTCATTTTCAGATGACATTGTAAACAATTCTATTGTTTCTTTGTGTTTTGTGAAATCTGCAGTGCAAGTGTTCTTAAAATGAACAACATGTGCTGGGTCATCACCTGAGACTGCTATAACATGAAATATGAGAGAATGCAGGTAAAACAGAGCAGAGGACATAATTCTCCCACAAGGAGTTCAGTCACAAATTTAATTAATGCATTATTTTTTTTAAAAGCGTCATCAGCATGGAAGCATGTCCTCTGGAATGGTGGCTGAAGCATGAAGGGGTATAGGAATGTTTAGCATGTCTAGCACATAAATACCTTGCTATGCTGGCTACAAAAGTGCCATGCAACTGCTTGTTCTCATTTTCTGGTGACTTTATAAATAAAAAGAGGGCAGCATTATCTTCTGCAAATGTAAATAGACTTATTTGTCTTAGTCCTATTTCTGGTTCATCCAATTGCTGAGTGGACTTGTAGGCTCTAATGTTTTACATTGTTTTGTTTTTGAGTGCAATTATGTAACAAAAATTTAAAAAATCTACTTTTGTAAATTGCACTTTCATGACAAAGAGATTGCACGACAGTACTTGCATGAGGTGAACTGAAAAATACTATTTCTTTTGTTTATCATTTTTGCAGTGCAAATATTTATAATAAAAAATAATATACACTGATTTCATTTACAACACGGAATACAATACATAAAAATGTAGTAAAACATTTAAAATATTTAATACATTTAAATTGATATTCTATTGTTTAACAGTATAATTAAAATGATGATTAATATTTTTAATCATGATTAATATTTTTGAGTTAATTGCATGAGTTAACTGCGATTAATCGACAGCCCTAATTTTAAATAATGCTGAAAATACTCAGTTGGCTGGAACTGATTCACAATGAAGACAAGAATGTACATTAAAGGCATTAGTGTATGCTTTGAATTCAAATAAGATCTTGCTAGTATACTAAATACAAACTTAATAGCACTTGTAAAGGAAAACAATACAGCTATCAAAGCCAATGTCTAGTGGGAGAATGCTGGATATATTGTATGTTTAAGTGTGCTTATGTCAGATGTACTGTTGATTTTTTGGTCACTAATAAAAACCAAGATCTACTAATTTTTTATTTGCAGAGATACTGAGAGAGTCTGATTCTCCATTGCTTTTACATCTTGTGAAAAAATTTAGGCCTGTGTAAAGAGAAACCGTGGTTCAGGAAAGCATGTGCTTAAAATTTAGCAAGCACTTAAATGCTTTCCTGAATCAGTGCTGGGAGTGTAAAATACCATCAAATCAAAATAGTTGTATTTTATACCCTCTTTATATAGGTGTAAGTGACTTCCCACTAGAATGCTCTTTGCATAATCAGCCCCAACTGTCTTTATGTTAAAATAAAGCCTAAAAGGAGAAAATATACTAAGATAAGAATTATGCAGCTTCTCCAACTCAGCTTCTAGTTCATCAGTTATCAGTCAGATAAATCAATATGCTTAGCAAATGTGTGTTGGCTGAGAATGAAATTTGGCAGCCACTGAGAAAGACATGCACAAGGCAATTCCAAGTTACAGAATCTGCCTCTCTCTGACTGAGAACCCAGGTCAACAAGCAGGAGACTCATTTGCTGATATTAGTGGATGATACAGTCGTAATTATTCTATCAGCATTCAATGCCTGTTCCTCAGCAATGTGTCACAGTCGAAGGGAAATATATTTTTTTAAAATAGCTGTCACTGACATGTTACCTCTTTCAAGATGAACTCAAACTGTGCTGTATCCAGGAGAAGCTGGAAAAGGATCTTGGCATCGTATTTGGAATCCGTTAGAATTTGATCCTTTATTTGACGGAGACGCTTGTTATTTGGGTCACAAGCTGCAAATAGAAGGACAAAAACTCAGTACCACTGGAGAATGCATCATTCTGTTAGGAAAAAAACTTTTTAAAAATTTTAGCTTCTGAAAAGATTGAGGGAGACAGGGTGGGTGAGGTGATATCTTATTGGACCAACTTCTGTTTGTGGAAGGGACTGATATCCTCCAACTTGCCACTGAACAAGAATGATGTGAGTAGTGGCAGTGTAAACTTCCCCTGATGCTCTACTGATGTACCTCACCCATGACTTGGAGGGGCTATCTGTAGTTGAGAATATAACTGAGTCTCAAGGTACATTCAGCTTTTGTCTGGTCTGCTGAGACTGCAAAAGGCACATTTGTTGGCAGTAATAGTTTTTTTGATTCAGACACCTTATTGTTTTTTGTTTTTTTTTAAATACCTAGAGCCATAAACCCTCTGGACTAGACATAGTACAAACATAACAAAACTTTTAGTTTCTAAGGATGTGCGATACCATGATATTAAAAAGTTAGATGCAACACCCTGAAAATGGTACTTTGTTAAATGATAAAGCAGAAGAAATAAGTCAGTCTCCCTGCTCATATGGTTCAACCTGCATGGACTAGTTCTATAGCATCCTGATTTCACAATAAAGTTTTTAGGTCTGTGTCTGGTTGCAAGAATAAACATGCGACATGGATGCTATTCTGAGGTGAAATTTCAAGAAATGGGTTAGTAAAAGACCACTTCTACAAATGACTGAAAGCAAGGGCTGAAACTCCACTGGCTTCCAAGATGAAAAAAAGGGAAAAGAAAAATTAAATTAAAAAGAAAAAGCTCCAGTCATCATCTAACATACAGAATTCTCTACTAAAAGCCCAGCGCATAGCCTTACCTGAGTCAGCAGTGTGAAGCATCAGCCAACGGATTGCAACATTGCAGTCTCTTAAGCAGTTGAGCAGCCTGGGAATATTATCCAGCACTAGCTCCTCCCTCAGACATCCCTCTTTGAGAAACTGCTGAACTTGAGTGTGCACACGCTCTGTGACAGCACCATACCGGCTTGCCTTTGAACATACAATTCTTTCATCAAAATGATGTTTCCTTGTTCCATATTATCTACTATGTGCAGCATTGCTCGAGCACAAAGTGAATCCTGAATCAAGTAACAGATGCTGTAAATTCACTATCTACATAGTTTCTCTGGGGATGGCCAGGGCACACGGTTCATGGCAAACTTTGTAATTGAGTGGTGAGAGAATGTAATCTAACATCTAGAGCTGAGGACCTACACATGAAGGACAACATTTTCAAAAATGCCTAAGTGGTTTACGAACCTGGAACTTTGGCTCCTAAGTTACTTACATACTTTCAAAAATGTTATCTAAAAATGGTAGAACCACTCTGCTGATAATGAAAAGTTTATTGTCCATCCACTAGAAAGAACAAAGCAGTAATAAAATACACTCTTGAATTGGACATATTTGCTATAAATCAATTGTTGGCTGTATTAATAGATTAAAGAGAAATATGTTTGCAAATATTAATGTAGTCAGTTTTTTAAAGCGAATTTATAGCAGTTTCATTTAATACCAAAGTGATTATTTTTGCACATGATAGTTGGAGGATCCATCTTGGGACAGATGTTTATGTAGGTATCAAAACATGCGTGTAGGTGCTTTTGAACATCCCACTAGGCACCTAACTGCTGTTGATTTCAATCTGGCATGTGATTAGTTTTAAGCATATGGATAGTCCCATTGAAGTCAGAGTCCCAGGCACACAAAAGTAATGTAACAAAAATAAGCAGCCAACTTTTTTGTGCTATGGTATACTTTTATATTTTTTAAACATTCTGCAGACTAATGGTTATAAATATTTCATGAAGATAATTTCTTTCTAGCACTGGAACTATGAGGAAGAGACCCTTAAATATTACAAAAGTGAAAACGCTACTACAGACTTTAAGGCTTGAAGCCATTCTCAGTGTTGACTCACCCAAGTTATGCATTGAAAAAAGGATCCATGTGCTAGTAAACATATGGAATACATGTGAAATACTCACACAGCTTGAATCTTACCATGAATATAAACTTATATTTACTCACCTGCTCTTTGATGTTTGAAAGATCTAATGTGTAGTTGAGGGCAGTTTTTGCAGCCTTGTAAGGTTCCCATGCATCAGTTAGATTTACAGTGATTCCCATATAAATACTAATAACCTAAGGATGGAAGCAGAAACAAAATTTAAGTTGTGGTCATATTCTTATTATGAGAAATGTTCTCCACCTAGAAGTGGGAACAGAACAAGGTAATTCATTGGTTAGAACGTTAGAAATAATTAATCTGTACCCAACCTCAGGCACAGGTGAGCTACAGACATAACAAATTTCTAGGCTACATCCTTCTTCACTTTCATTGGAAATCCATGATTCTTAGACTTTTCTTTTCATTTGAAAGGACAGTGTCAATTTGAAATCTAGTCAGTTTTTTAAAAAAGTGAATTTAAAGCAGTTTCATTTAATATCAAGGACAAAGTGTTTCTACTCATTTTCTATAACTTTGCAATCACCTTTTCCGGTTTTTCCTCCCTCTCCCTACCTCCAACCCCCTTGTTGCTGTGTGAAAGCCCCACACAAGTGACAGGGTAACGGACCATACACAAAGGGCTGTCGAATGCATAAAGCAGACAAACTGAGAACACCTTTCTTTTCCTCATGCTTTTTAAGTTTAATGTGAGCTGTTACTTGTAACAGCAGTAGATAAAATGGTTTCAGATAGAGGAGGGCACTTTAAAAGGAGCCAAAGGGAGTTGAGTGTCTAACTCATTTAGGCTCCTTTGAAAATCTGAGAAGCTGAAGTTTGATTAAGTTCATTGGGCGCTTTTCAGTTTTAGGCTCATGTAAGGGGCTTGACTGGAGGTGGAAATCTCATGTTATTAACAGAACAGGCAGCAGCAGTAAAACTCCACTACACCATTCCTCCAAAACACCTCCACTCTGACCTAGTGGGATCACCTGCAGGAGTGAGTGGACAGCTCTACGTATTTTCCCCAACAATCCTCGGTCCCGGCCCAAGAATACAAACAAAAAGTTCATCAGGGTCCAGTGTGACCACGTTTTGTGTGAAGTGGGGACCTGTCTAAAACCCCTGGAATCAGGATGACTAATTTCACAAATTACTGAATGTCGTTTAAAGATTAAGATTTTCAGTCACTAACAACTGAGTGCTGATTTGAATCCAGCCTAGAAATGTAAGGCTCTGTCATAACTGATCGTTCCTTCACACAGTCAGCCATTTAAATATTTGCATCACTGGGGAGTGAAAGATAATAGCATCCTTGAAAACCTATAATGCTACATTCTCCCTTCAGATATTAGTGTGCAGTTTCCAAAAAGACAATGGAAGTAATGTGTGTCTAGAAGCTACAGTTTCTATTTTTTCTTACAGTCCTTGCTGTTATTAGTTTCTCCACTGCCCCTTGTCTTTTTCTATCCTGGTCATCCAAAACACAATTGGAAGCAACTGTACATTTGTAAGATCACTTGTTTCCACTTTCCTTTGTTCAGTAAGAGTCTCTTAGTTGTAAGTACAGCTATAAGGACAGAGAGTTCCATAAAAGGTAATAGGGGGAAGCTTCTATTCCATCTGCACTTCACCATATGTTCAGAGTGACTAATATTCACAAGGGATGCGATCATTCCCCTCTATTTGGCATTGGTAAGACCTCATCTGGAATACTGTGTCCAGTTTTGGGCCCTGCACTACAGGAAGGATGTGGAAAAATTGGAAAGAGTCCAGCGGAAGGCAACAAAAATGATTAGGGGGCTGGAGCACATGATATATGAGGAGAGGCTGAGGGAAACTGGGACTGTTTAGTCTGCAGAAGAGAAGAATGAGGGGGGGATTTGTTAGCTGCTTTCAACTATCTGAAAGGGGGTTCCAAAGAGGATGGATCTAGACCGTTCTCAGTGGTACCAGACGACAGAACAAGGAGCAATGGCCTCCAGTTGCAGTGGGGGAGGTTTAGATTGGATATTAAGAAAGACTTTTTCACTAGGAAAGCTGTGAAGCACTGGAATGAGTTACCTAGGGAGGTGGTGGAATCATCTTCCTTAGAGGTTTTTAAGGTCAGGTTTGACAAAGCTCTGGCTGGGATGACTTAGTTGGGGATTGGCTCTGCTTTGAGCAGGGGGTTAGACTAGATGGCCTCCTGAGGTCCCTTCCAGTCCTGATATTCTATGATTCTATATATTCTAGGGGGTCTCTTACTGTGTCCTTTACTCAATCAATATGCTCCAAACAAAGTATAATCTAATCTCCCTAACAGAGTTACTATTCTATTCTCTAAGACAGTATTTTCAGCAAGGCACACTTCAAAAAGGTACTTCAAATAAAAGTTGCACGGTAGGTATAAATCCAGCATGCAGTGCAAGAATGACAACAATATTTACCCAGTTATCTGGAAAATATTTATCCACTATCTCTCTCATTTTTGCTTGTTGGGTGTGAAGAATAGAAGGGTCAAAATAGAGAATCACATACAGCATGGCAGCTTGAGTAGCCAGAGCAGTGCTGCGATGCTCTGGTAACGGATATGCAGAAACCTAAAATATGAAAAAAACAAAGCATATGCAAATATTAGCATGGAGCACTTAAGAGTACAGTACATTCATACCAAAAGGCTATCATCTCTGTCAGCTGGGTATCTTGGGCATGCAAGTCTCAAATCCATCCATCTGTTATACTGAGCCCTTTACATCCTGCATGTCACTAGAATATGTAAGCTATTTTACAGATGCTAATGAGATTTATAAAAATATTATCTTGTTGTAAATAATTCAAAGGCAGGGGAGAGAATGCCTGAAGCAAAGTGCTAAAGATGGACTGGAAGGAGTGGGCCAGGAGGGAGGCATTCTTGAGGGACTGGGAGTTGATGAGGTGGGTGAAGTTAGTATCAAAGAGAGGCAGAGACTGCAATAATCCAAGCACAAGGTAACTAGAGCAGAGGTTCTCAAACTGATCTGTGAACCACCAGGGGTCTGCGAGTTCCATTCAGGTGGTCCACGGATAGTTCCCTCTATGGTGTGCGCCTGTGTGGCTGCACATGAGAGAATGAAGGGCCACCCACCTAATTAGTTGAGCTGTGCAGAAGTGGCTCCACTAATTAGGTGCCTGGACCCTGAAGAATATGCACATGTAGGATGAGGTGGTGGCCTTGGGGGGGAAGAAGGGGTAGGTAGGAGGGAGCAATGGCTTTAGAAGTGGGGTGGGGAGTATTTGGGATGTGCAGGACTCCAACAGCCAGAAAAACTTTCCTCAGCTCCAGGGCTGCAGCGGCCAGAGAAAGGTGGCCCTCCTTTCCAGCCTCAGCTCTGTGGCTGGTGTGGCAGGGGAGAGACCCCCATCCTTCCCAGCCCCATCTCAAGGGCTACCACAGTGGGGGAGAGAGGGCACATTCATCGCATTAGAAAGGTAAGACTACTGGTATTAAAATATGAGTTGTGTGCTTTTATTTGTACCACAAAATAATGTTAATTATTATTAAGTTTTTTATACATAGTGCTTTTATCCAAAGCATGTTACAACAGTTAACTAACACTTGGAAAGATCATTAAGTGGTCTGCCAAGACCCTCAGCAATTTTCAAGTGATCCGTGAAAAAAAAAGTTTGAGAACCACTGAACTAGAGTATGGAGAAGTGTATTCCTTCACTTCTACATTGATAAATTGAACAAATTCCAAATATACCAATAGGGCAAAGAAAGTGCCTTTTTATTAACTGAAACACTGTAACAGCACCAAAACCTACCGGTTAACTCACCTGGTTATAGATATCATCAGATCTCAAGCGGCCAATAACCATGCTGATGAATGTTTCACTTATGGGTACCCTACTGAAGTAACTTTCAGGATAGTTTAGAGGCCTTTTAGCTCCTGGTTGGCTTGAGTACCCAGTGCTTCGAAGCAGCTTACATATATCATCCATATTGGAATCAGCAGATCGAGCAGCACTAGGTTATAAAAGGAAAAAGAAAATGTATCTACATGAACTGAGCCATTAAAAAAAACCCCAAACATTATTTTCCCCTTACAGAGGAAGGGCAGCTTTAGATGCCTATTCTGGAATCTTCACTAAGGGTACAAAGCATGAATGAAACAAAAAACCTTATTCATAGTTCAGAGGATAGAAATGGAAAGCATTCAATTCAGAAGATGAATCTGACATTTTCTTTTACGTCTGAATTCCCTTCCTTGCCCCACCCTCATATTCTGGAAATGAGGAATTTCCACTCTACTTTCTTATATCTGAAAGTTAGAAGAGGTACCAGTTGAGGTGTGAGGATTCATTTAAACAAGCATATTCCCCCCTGCCCCTTTTAGTGAATGTATTACTGGTGAAAGGAGTTAGATTGATATTTTTGGAGGATTTTTTGTGATTTAACGAAGATTCCTGAGTTCAGCTAGCAGCTCTATTTATTGATTGGACTATTCAGAAGTGTGCTGTAACTGTAGGAAGTGCATTTGGGGATGAATGTACTATCTGGAACTCAGCACATTTCACAAAAATGCTCCTGTGCCTTCAGAAACTTGTTATATTCTGATAGCTGAGAGTTACAGTACTGAAACTCTAGGCAGAAATATTTTAGCCAAGGTGACCAAGTCCTCATAAGGTCAGAATCAGAACAAGTCTATAGCACTGCTCATGCAACTGGATCTACACAGTAAGCAGCTGGATCTGTGCAGGCAGACCTTGGTGCATGGAAGAAGTAACCCTGATGTCCATGAGTCTCTGCAGGGGCACCAGCATCCACCCATGTGGATCTGATTGCAGAACAGGACCCAATACATCCACATCCCATATTAATTTAATGTCTATAGAAGGAAAAATCTTAGCTAAATATGCTGCCTGCTACATGTTTACTATACAAACCACATTCAAATACCCCCAAGCACATGGATACCTGTATCTATAGTAGGAAACCAAGATTCTCTCTCTGACTTCCCCTTCAATCTTCTGGTCAATGACCAGCAACATGACTCCATACAAATAGAGAGCTTCACACTGTTGAGAAATAATATGAATTAACAAATTAATGCTATCTAACACAAACATACTTTTACCAGTTAATATTTTCAAGTGAATTAAGTGTTTTTACACCTCGTGAAAAGTGCCAGATTACAGTGCTTCAATGTTTTGTCCCATCCATCAAACAGAGGTAGCTCAGGCATCACTTCCACACCTGGGCTTGCCAATTTTGGTTAGAAGTGGTTGCTTGAGAACAATGGTAAGCATGAGAAAGTATCAGTCTCCCTGACAATCCATGTATTAGCTTTGCAGAAATACCCACCTATCTTACTAGTGGATCTGTGTATGGGAAGAGGGCAACTATCTGTTAAAATGGTCTGAGATGACCAGCTTATTTCACAGTGGCCATCAAATGGTCATAAAGTGTTAGTGAGTTCTGGATCACTAATGACCTGGATCAGATTTGAACCATAATGAGATGAAAATGAAAACATTTCCTTATCTTCTTACTCTTTCCTACAATGGACTCCTGACAAAAAGAGAGCCACAGATCTTGAATACATTTTATGAAGTTAAAATATAAACAGATAACATGTTTAAGTTAAATTTAGAAAGGGTGGTTGTCAAATTGTATCTGATGCTAACATAGTTGATGTAGTTTATATTACTGGTTACAAACGGATAAATACTTACTAGAAGTTGCTTGCCATCTTCATTAAGGAGCACAGTTTCTAATGTTTGTTGAATGTAAATTCCTTCATTGAGATCATCCAAATATCTACAAACAGTAACAAAGAGTAGGTCATTCACCACAAGGAGTCCGCTCTCTGCTTCTCAATTGATGTGCCCTTACAAGCAAGTGGGGCAGTTTCCCTTGAAGGTCAACAGGGGGGTGTAGACCCTCTGCTGATAAGGTTATGACAACACCTCCCAGAGTATAAAGAAGTTCACTTAGCTAAGATTCCACAAACACAAGTTTCTCAAGCACAGAAAAGACAGAAAGATCCTAATATTCTGAGGAAGCTTTCCACATAAAATGAACAGCTCGGGCAAAGTCCCTACTGGACTTTATGGAGTCTCTGGCAATTCTCACTTACATGATTTAATGAGTGTTTAAAAAAAGTTACCGTGGGGTAAGGTAGTTACTTGAAAAAAATAATTTAGGAAAGCAATGCCATTGGCTGTCAGAGGTAGAGAGGTACAAGCTAAAATTTTTAATCTTAATTCTTATACTCTTTTGCAACACCAAAAAAAAAAGATTTTATAATAATAGATCTCCCTTCATCCACAGATGTCAAAAACATTTTACAAAGATGGGCAAGTATCATCATTCCCAGTTTACTCATAAGGAAAGGGAGGCACAGATGAAGTCACTTGCCTAAAGTCCATCAACATGTTGGAGATAGCAACAGAAGAAGAATACAGTGTTCATTACAGCAGGTCATGCTGGTAAGTAACTCAAATATTTTGGCAGAGAAAAAGAAAACAATTAACATCGTACAGTTACTGAAGTCTCTTCATTTACAAATCTTACAGACATACCTGTTTAAATCTACAATATATTTATGAACACTTTGAAATGCTAGATAAAATCTTGTCAAAATTTCTATGTTGTTTTCACGAAACTCTTCATCTAAATCCAGTAACTCAGGTTTGGCTTCCAACTTGCCTTCACAGATCTCAGGCCCCTAAGAAGAGTAAATTGATTTAAAAATTATTAAAGAACATTGATCAGAATTATGACTGTTTCCTGTAGGAAAGAGTACATGAATTAATTACGTATTGAGCAATTGTATACACCTTAACTACTAAAACATAGCACTGTCGAGGTGTGTTCCACTAACTTTGATTTCACAATTAGATCTTCCCCCAAAAGATATTTTGGATTTTTGCACTTATAAATCAATTCTATAATGAAAGGTTGAGGGATTTTACGTATTATTAATAATTCTTATATGGAAACTTCAAACACAGTAATTAACACTTCCTATTGAAGTCAGGAAGACTTTTGCCATTGGCTTCAGTGGAGCCACAATTCCACTCTTAATACTTTTGATCCTCCCATATTACAGCTGGATTCCATGACCTTAAGTGCAAGATTCTGCAAACAGAACTCACATAATTAGTCTTTTCTAATGCATATTGTCTCTTTGAAGGCAGCAGAACTATGGGTGTGTTGGCAGGCCCAGGCTTCATGTTATTCCTCATAATAAACCTGTAGAGTAGGCACATATTTTACAGATGGAGGGGAAAGGAGTAAATAGCTACAAAGGGTGCTGTCAACTTGAGGCTTGAATAAAGACTGGGAGTGGCTGGGTCATTACACAAATTGAATCTATGTTTGCAATCTAATTTCCCTAAGATAAGTATCCCCCTGCTGTTGCTCACACCTTCTTGTCAACTATTTGAGGTGGGCCATCCTGATTGTTACTATGACAGTGTTTTTTCTCCTGCTGATAAAATATTTCTTTTTCTCTTGGTGCTGTGTGAAAGATCTATACATGCAGGATACAAGGACTGACTGACAATACAAGTAAAGCAGTGAAACTGACAGCATATAAAGTGCAGCCAATCGCACAAAGTAAGCAAACAGAAACATATTTTTTATCTCAAATCTCTTTCAAATATAATAATTTTTGATGTTACTTGTATAGTAAGGATTTTAGACAAACATATGATTTCCAAATTGATGATGTCCCTTTAAATCTATTTGTGCCTCAGTCTCCCTAAGGAAAATGAGGTCATAAATGGGATTAGAACTGGAGCTCCGGATTCCCCATCCAATGCTCAGAGCTCACCACTCTTTCTGTAATACACCATTATGTGATCAGAGGTCTCTTACTGTACAATTTTCAGAAACAGAAAGGCAAATTAGTCTCTGTGAGAATCCCTTCCCAAACTGTCCTGAAAAACAGCAAAGTGAAAGCACTTTAAGAAATTAAACCCAGAAAGGGAAACAAGGGATCCTCTTTGGATCCTGCATATGCTTGTCCGTTCAGCACATGTGAACAGACCTAATGGAGAAAGAACCACCGCAGGATTGTCATTAAAAGGAAGTTATATAAAGGTTGCTTTCAATGCAGCAGAAGATAGGAAACAGTGTTAAGGCAACCTGAAATGCATCAGGAATCTCTTGATACCACATGACGTAACACAGCCGCTGTTGACATGCTCAGAATTTGCTCGTCCTTTTGAAAGTGAGATTTTAAGTACTAAACTGTCCTTGACATAATTAAAAAGGCCTAATTACACTTTTTCAGCTGGGACAATCCACCAACCTTTTCAAAAAGGGTGGTTTTTTTGGATTTCTTATGTAAGTGTGCATTTTATACCACCCCTTTTTTCTCCCCTCACATTCTCCTTTCAAATGATCTGATGGAACCAATGGAATGAAAAATCCAATTCCTGTTGTCCAAACGCAAGGTCTAGACTATACTCTATTTCTGACTCACAGAAATAAACAAGGCAGGGGGAAAGGTGTGATATGAAGTTTTTGGATTTAGTTAATTCAAGCAATAAAGAGCTAATGTGCAGGCATATCCAAATTGTAACTCACTTTGGGTGAATTTATTGCCAATACCAAATTCAGCATAATTTTTATTAAACACTTATGTTTGATAGTAATTAACATAATTAATTACTCAAGAAAGGCAGGATTAACACATGCATACCAGCAGGCTAAAACACCCTGGAGTAGCAGATCTCAAACTTCAGCAACCTGAGGACTCCCACTTTGATTTAAAATTTTTCACAGACCCCCCCCAAACCCCATGCATGCAGCCATGCATGCCCCCAACTCTGCTCCTTCACCCAAATCCCCACCTCTTTCCACCCCATCCCCGCTCCTCCCTTTCCCTCCCTTCCAGTGCCTCCTGCATGTCAGGGAACAGCTGTTCTGCAGCATGCAGGAGGCACTGTGAGTGATGGGGAGGAATTGATCAGTGCAGCTGGTGGCCCTGGATGTGATTCTACCCTCTCCCCAAGCACACTCTGTCCCCACTCCTTCCCAGAGCCTCCTGCATGCTGCTGAACAGCTGTTCCCTGGCGTGCAAGAGGCACTGGGAGGCAGGGATAGGAGTTGAAGGATGAAGGGGGAGGAGTTTATCAGTGGGGCCTGCGGATCCCCTGGAGTAGGGATCCATGGATCCCAGTCTGAGAAATGCTGCACTAGAGAAATAGTGCTCCAGTAAGAAAATGATGGCTCAAGAGAGAGATTTAACAACAGCAGGGTAACATTTACCTTAAAGTAACTGAAATCGAATATGATATCCCCATATTTCTGTTGATCAGCCTTGTCTTTGAGCCTAAAAACACCAGGAATAAACTCAGACAGTCTCAAAAGTTCTGCAATGATGGCATTTCCACAAGAGACAATCCGAAGAATTGCCTGGCCACAGTGATTGTTTTCAGCTAGAAAATCAACCATCATGAAGATGACTGTGACAGAGTAGTGATATTATTGCAGTTTGTTTTTGAGTTTCAATCTTCAAGTCATTTGGAGAAAGAAGTCTAACTGGAAAACTATATGCTCCATTTAAATTACCTGTAAAAAAAAAAAAAAAAAACCACATATAGAAAATTTTAAATATGGCTCAATCTTTAGATATTAAAGCAACTCTGGAAAAACAATAGTAATAGAATTCTATATACTCCAGAAATTGTGAGTATATGGCAAATGAAAAATAAACACTGTAGTGTATCTTCCACATATATACGGCACTTAGGTAAGCCAACTCCAAGATCAGATGAGAAACTGTAGCACAGTCTCCAAAAGATTTCTGGACAGCTGCTGAAGGACAAAATGATCAAAGCAGATGACAGGCCATGCAGCAGAAGCAAGATACTGACATGAGCTAATACTTTATAAAATGAGTTATGAATAGCACAGCCACCTTAGATCTATTAAACAACACAACCAAAAGTGCTACAGCAATGTGGATAAACATTTAGCTGAATGGGAGCTAACTGCAGCTCAGGGCCAATCATTTAGTCATTGCTACACGGACAACTTTTCTATTCTGGTCGCATTTCTAGGTCATAGCGATCAGGAATCTTCATTTTATTTAGTTAAGACGACCCCAAAACACTAAATCACCTTAACCAGATGAAGTGTTTATATTTGTCAAATCCCTATACCAGGGAGAACATTATAAGAAATCAAACAAATATGTTGCTGCATTTTACATATGAGGTATACATATAATCTCCATGGTGGTGTCAGTATATTTCACTGTACTACAGAGTGTATTTTAATGCTAATGTAAACCAGTAACAATCTCACTCCAACATAGTCAACAGAGATATTTCTAACATGTAGTCCTCTTTTACAAAAGGGGTGAACATAATTATCTCTGTTTTATAGGTAAGTTAACTGAGACACAGAAAGATTGTATTCCTTGCCCAAGGTGACAGAGCAAGTCAGTGACAGAGGTGGGAAGAGAACCTAGGTGTCCAGAAACTCAGTCTGAGCTCAGTCCTAGAGGCTACAACAGTCACTGGAGAACAAGCTATAGGAGTTCAAACAAAGCCTCTTAAATCACAACTATCCAATCACTTCCTTTTTCATACAGTTTCAGTCGCTTGAGACAAACAATTTGTTCAATTTTTACATGTCTCTCAGCTTGGCCAATAGAAATCAACAAAGTCAGTTTCACTTTTATTTATGGTCACTTTCCCAATGAGATATTTAGTGCAGCAATGTTAAAGGCAACTGTTTTCATTTTTAAAAACATCTGTGGAAACTTCTGTATTGATTTTAGGTTTCATAAAATTTGTTTTAAAAAAATGTTGAGCTAAATTTAAGTTGAAAGCTTCCCCTTTAAACCCACTCTACCACAGCATACTTAATAAGGGCCCAATCTTTAAGTACACAGCCCTGGAATGAGTTTTGCATGGGTGCAGAAGTTTGTCCACGCAATGCTTATTCCAGGACTGGGACCTAAATCCAGGAGAGCAGGACACGGCCTTAAATTATGCCTCACCCCTCCAAAAATTTGACTCATCAGTCTAACATGGTTTCTTGATTTTAAATGAATGTCACATTAGCATATTTCAAAATCGACAAGACAGTTGGTGGTATAAAATAGAGAACTTGCAGAGCGGTTAAGTCTTACTGGGACAGAGACAGGCCCTCATTTTGGATTAACATTAAAGGCTCCTTGTAGCAGTCAATGGTTTTTGTAGGATTCAAGGAGATACTGAAGAACTAACTGGCTTTCATCCCACCTGTCACCTCTGGCTTGTGCAATGAAACAAACATCCCTCCCCCCCCACTGGCAGTTAACAATTTCCCTGTGCACCAAATCCCCATCTCCCAGACAGGGCTGCCAATTTTGGTTGGACGTATTCCTGGAGGTTACCATCACAGGACATTATCTTTACTTCCTAGAGGCTCTGGACAATCCTGGAGGGTTGGAAACCAGGAACTTGAGCTCTATCCTCCCTGCCAGAGAAATGCCTCACAAACACAACCTACCCCCACAACCCAGGAAACAACACCCACAAAATGACACTGTCCCCCACCCACCTAGGGAGTTTCCTGGAATAAGACACAGCCCCAGCACCCCCTCACCCCACGATTACCCCGCGCCCCGGAATTAACCCTCAATGATCCACTCTTCAAAAACACAACAACACCCGCCCCAAAGGGTGGGGCAGAGCCGCAGCTTCCCCACCCTAACAGTGAGCTCCCCAAGAACGCCCTGGGCACCCCACTCTTACTGCGCCAGCCGCGCCCCCGCCGCTGGCCGGGCTCCCTCTCTGCCCCGAAAGGAGCCGGGCTTCCCCCGGGCCAGGCCTGTAGGGCGCTCCAGGAGGCCCGGACGCCGCACACTGGCAGCCCTCGGTGCCGCGGCCCGCCCACGCCCCCGACGCCAGCGGTCATGTGCACAGGCGCCGGCTGATGAGTCGGTTCCTGCTCGGTGCCCGCCTGCGCCGCGGAGAGTCCGCGCCCCCCCTCAGCGGCGGTTCCTATAGGGTGAGAGGGAGCGCGGCCTGCTGCTGGCGGAGCCGCCTCAGGGCCTGAGCCCCGGGTACCAGGTAGGGGGGCTGATGCCTTGCGGGAGCTATGGGGCCGAGCAGGCATTGCGGGGAGGGAGGAGCTGCCAGCAATGGGCGAGGGGCCGGGAGGCCTCCCCTCAGGCGCTGCGCATTGCCTGGGCGTGTGTCCGGTTCGGGCTGTGTGTGATGTTACCCAGTCAGGTTAGTCGCAGTGTGGATGCTCCCAAACGTCTTGCGTACGTTGTTGCCCTTGAGGCATGGGCAGCGCCTTCGGTCATGGGTCAGCCTAGAGGTGGCCCTGCTGCCACCTCTCTGCCCGCCAGGGAGATGCTGTGATGTGGCCCCGAGATGGGAAGTGAAGGCCAGATAGTCGAGCTCGTTGCTTGACATGTTTCATCGGGAAACCCACTCGGGGTGGGAGGTGATTGGGAGGGGGAGGGATCCCCATTAGGACAATAACTGACAGGCAAACCTGTGGCCCTGACAGATGGGAGCACAGAGTGTCTGGGAGAGTGGCCTTGGGAGTATTAGGGTTACATGGCATTTTTATCCATAGATTTCAAAGTGTGTTGCAAAGGTCTTTCTTTTTCAATCCCTGCTTTAAAGATGGGGAAACTGAGTCATGGGGCAGATGGGTACTGACACATTCTGCAGAATCTAAACCAGAGGTGGGCTACTACGGCCTGCGGGCCACATCTGGCCCATGAGTCCGTCCTGCTTGGTCCTTGAGTTCCTGGCTAGGGAGGTTAGCCCGTGGCCTCTCCCCTACTGTCCTCCATCCCCCGCAGCCTCAGCTTGCCGTGCCGCCAGCACTCTGGGTGGCGGGGCTGCAAGCTCCTGCTGCTCTGAGCAGCATGGTAAGGGGGTGGGGAGCGGAGGGGTTGGATAAGGGGCAAGGGATGCCAGGGGGAAGTGACGGGACAGGGAGCATGCGGTGGTTGGATAGGTGTGGGAGTCCCGGGGGAGGCCTGTCAGGAGGCCGGGGGTGTGGAAAGGGGTTGAGGAAGTCAGGGGACAGGGAGATTGGGTGAGGGAGGTTGGATAGGGACAGGGAATCCAGGGGGGACAGTCCCGGAACAAGGAGCAGGGGATTCTGAGGGGGAGCAGTCAGGGGGCAGGAAGTGGGAGGGGGCAGATAGGAAGTGGGAGCCAGACTGTTTGGGGAGGCCCTCCATAAAGTTTTGCAACCCCGGTGTGGTTCTTAGGTCAAAAGTTTGCCCATCCCTGATCTAAACGTTCATGTAAAACAAAAAAGAAATTTCTAGCCATAAGGTGCTAAAATGGGTTTATGGAAAATAGATCCTCTCAAACTAACTTGATATCTTTTTTTGTTGGATTTATACATTTGGTTGATAAAGGTAATGTACTTTTATAAGATGTTTGACTTGGCACCACATAACATTTTGATTAAAAAACTAGAAGGATGTAAAATTAATATAGCAAATATTAAATGGATTAAAATCTGTCTAACTGATAGGTCCAAAATGTAGCTGTAGCTGGGGAATTGTCATCAAGCAGTTGTTTCCAGTCAGGTCCCTCTGGTAGTGGTTCTTGGCTCTCTGCTGTGTAATATTTTTATCAATGATATGGAAGAAAACATAAAGTCATCACTGATAATGTTTACAGTGAATTTTGGTCAAAGTCATACGATTTAAAAAATCGTAAATTTCATGATTTTAGCTATTTAAATCTGAAATATCACCCTGTTGTAACTGTAGGTGTCCTGACCCAGAATAGAGTTGTTGGGGAGAATTCCAAAGTTATTGTAGGAGGATTGCAGTATAGCTACCCTTACTTCTGCACTTCTGGTGGTAGTGCTGCCTTCAGAACTGGGCAGCTGGAGAATAGTTGGTGGCTGCCACCAGTAGCGGTGCAGAAGTAAGGATGGCCTGGTATGGTATTGCCACTCTTCCTTCTGCGCTGCTGCCTGCAGAGCTGGGCCCTCAGTCAGCAGCTGCCACTCTCCAGCCACCCAGCTCTGAAGGCAGTGCAAAAGTAAGGAAGGAGGGCATGGTACGGTATTGCTACCCTTCTGTGCTGCAGCTGGCGAGGTGCAGCCTTTAGAGCTCGGTGTCTGACCAGTAGCCGCCGCTCTCTGGTTGCTGAGCTCTGAAGGCAGTGCAGAAATAAGGGTGGCAATACTGTGATCTCCCTAAAATAACCTTGTGACACCCCCACCCCCCAGCAACTCTCTCTTGGGTCAAGACCCCCAGTTTGAGAAATGCTGGTCTCACCTGTGAAATCTGTATAGTGTAGGGTAAAAGCACAGAAAAGACCAGATTTCATGGTGTGGAGAGGAAGAGGAATCTGTTTTCACGGTCTGTGGTGTGCTTTTCATGACCATGAATTTGGTAGGGCCCTACAGATGACACAAAAATTGGGGAACTGGGGAACCATTAGAAAAGGGATAGATAATAAATAAGGATATGATTTTGTCACGGAAGCTACGGGTTCCATGACTTTAATGGACTTCCAAGACTTCTTCGGCTTTAGCTCCGCTGAAGCGGCAGGGCTGGTGCAGCTCTCAGCCATCTTCCAGTCCCCATGGTGGGGCTTGGAATGTCCAGTCCTCCTTCCCTAAGGACAGGTCATGGGTTTCCATGAATTTTTGTTTATTGGCCGTGATCTGTCTGTGACTTTGATGAAAAAAATCTGTGACAAAATCTTAACCTTAATAATAAGACAAAAATATCATAATGCCTCTATATAAATCCATGGTATACCTACATCTTGAATATTACGTGCAGATCTGGTTGCCCCATCTCAAAAAAGATATATTAGAATTGGAAAAGGTACAAAAAGGGACAGTAAAAATGATGAAGGGTATGGAACAGCTTCCATATGAGGAGAGATTAAAAAAGACTGGAACCTTTCAGGTTGGAAAACGGACAACTAAAATATAGATGAGCAGTGGAGCATAACTGTAGGAGCAAACAATCCCATTTCAGGTGGGAAAAGTCACTTAGGAGCTTGTGTGGCAGCCAGTGTACCAACAGAGGGAAGGCAGCGAATCAGTGAGAGAGCTAGGCTGCTAATGGTAGAGCTGCAGTAGCTATGGCAATGCAAATCAAAAAGTTCATTGGGTGGCAAAAACTAGATATTACTCTTGTGTGATTTACAGCAGGCCCAATGTGCTGCTGGCTCTGAGTGTTACTTTTATGACCTTTTTGATAATATAGACACATCACTCTTTTTCAGTGTAGGAATTGGGTAATTTTACTGGTAATGCATTATTGGGACAGTTGTGTCCTTTGTTTGATGGTCTCTATATAAGTGACAATCGTTAGTCTATTTCTTCTGAGGGTTGCCTGTTTGTCAAAACAGCCCTTATAATCAGTGGGCATTTTACCTTCAGTGGAACAGTGTGCATGAGAATGTGAAAGTCACAAGCCACTTTTTGCAGTGTGGTGATGTTAAGCATTGTACCATAGATGTTTGGTGTGTGTGGGGTGAAATCCAGTGGAGTCAATGACAAAGTTTCCATTGACTTCAATGGGTCAAGGTTTTCAGCCCTGCTCTTCTACATGTGATTAGAGTTGTTGGGACTCTAAGTTGGACATTTGTGCTTCTATTTCTTATTCCGAATGCTTTATCTCTAAGACCCCTTTTTTGTTATTTCCAAGGTCATTATTTGAAGATGCCTGGAGGTTCAGTGATTTCGTTCAACTGTGTGGATTCTTCTCTATCATCTCTGAAAAACTGCCAGTCATACATAAACACAGGGATGGATATTGCTACTAGTGTTGCTCTTGACCTTGTGGAAAATGGCAGTAAGTAATTGTTCTGAGTACATTATCTTGTTTGTTATCACCTTTGAACTTTATAGACAGTTCTAAGCATGCATATGTGGGTCTGGAAGCAATAAAAATCCTCCTCTTTTACAGAGAGTAGCAGCTTCTCTTTCCTGTCAACTTTAGGGGTTTATCACTTAAATCACTTCCCTGTCTTGAAAGATAAACTGAATGTAAATATAAATAGCAAGAAAATAGTGCTCTAGTTCTTGTATCACAGAAGGCCAATTGGATATCAGTGTTCACTATTCTGTAGCTTGCAGAAGATTTAGCAGTGCTGAAAGTGTGGTGATGGTGACTGTTCCAAAAAATCCTGAACTGATTAAAAAATGACTCTTAGTTCTAATGTAGCTCCTTCGTTTTTGTTCTAATATTTTCAAAAGTAACTAGTGATTTTGGATGCTCAACTTATGGCACAGTTTCAGAAAATGCTGAGCTCACACTTCTTGAAGGTGCCTCGTGCTGGGCTTCCAAAAATGGAGGTACCAGAAATCCCTAGTCACGTCTGAAAATCTTGGCTTTCATGTTTTCTAATGTCAGATGCATGCAAATCTACTTTTCAAGGGGAAAGTAAAATGTGAGATCCCCTATTCCTACCACCACTCAGTCAACTTTTCCTGTGGTGTTACTGACCACAGCCAGGATCTGGGTTATACTCATTACAGAGCTGCCTAAAATGAGTGTTCTTGAATAGTCTTGGGGAAACAATATCTCCACAAGAGATCAGAAGGTTGCTTTTCCTTCCGGGATGTACCACGGTGGCTTTATCTCCAAACAATCAAATAATAATGAATTAATCTATTTTTTAATAAGAATGGAGACTGAAAATCCTATGATAGCAATAAGAAAAAGAATATTCATGGCATATCTAATCTGACATTCAACAACAACTAGACTAGATAGGCATCAGTTGGGTTTAGTTACAATGAAGAACAACCCTCTGTTTCTAGAGAATGTTACCTTTCTCCCCTCTGACCCTTCCAACCAGCCACCATGTCAGAGACAACGAACAGGATTCTTAGCTATGTGCCATTCCCATTACTGGTGTAAAAGTGATATAACCAGCCTTATATTCCCCTGCTCCTGCTGTCATTCCGTCTTAGAGCACGCTGGGATATGAGGGAATGTGCCAGAGAGCATGGCATTCCAGCAATCCCAGACACTCGAAATGACCCCTAGTAGCCAGTTATGGCCAGCACAAGTTAAAACGGTCCTGAGGCTGCACAATGTGAAATATGAATGGGAAAATGGGAAATGCCTGTCTAGGAAAGGGATCTGGGAATCATAGTGGACCACAACCTAAATATGAGTCAACTGTGTAACACAGTTGCAAAAAAAGGGAACATCATTTTGGGATGTATTAGCAGGGGTGTTGTAAGCAAGACACGAGAAGTAATTTTTCTGCTCTACTCTGTGCTGTTTAGGCCTCAGCTGGAGTAATGTGTCCAGTTCTGGTGCCAAATTTCAGGAAAGATGTGCACAAATTGGAAATAGTCCAGAGAAGAGCAACAAAAATGATTAAAGGTCTAGAAAACGTGACCTATGAGAGAAGATTGAGAAAATTAGGCTTGTTTAGTCTGGAAAAGAGACGACTGAGAAGGGACATAACAGTTTTCAAGTACATAAAAGATTGTTACAAGGAGAGGAGGAAGAAGAATTGTTCTTCTTAACCTCTGAGGATAGGACAAGAAGCAATGGGCTCAAGTGGCAGCAAGGACAGTTTAGTTTGGATGTTAGGAAAAGCTTCCTAACTGTTAGGTTGTTAAGCACGAATAAATTGCCTAGGGAGGTTGTGAAATCTCCATCATTTGAAGATTTTTAAGAGCAGGTTAGACAAATACTTTTCAGGAATGGTCTAGATCAGGGGTCAGCAACCTTTCAGAAGCGGTGTGCCGAGTTTTCATTTATTCAGTGTAATTTAAGGTTTCGCGTGCCAGTAATACGTTTTAATGTTTTTGAAAGTCTCTTTTTATAAGTCGATAATATATAACTAAACCATTGTTGTATATAAAGTAAATAAGGTTTTTAAAATGTTTTAGAAGCTTCATTTAAAATTACATTAAAATGCAGAACACCCTGGACTGGCGGCCAGGACCCAAGCAGTGTGAGTGCCACTGAAAATCAGATCACGTGACGACTTCGGCACAAGTGCCATAGGTTGCCTACCCCTGGTCTAGATAATACTTGGTCCTGCCAGGGGTGCAGGGGACTGGACTAGATGACCTCTCAAGGCCCCTTCTAGTACTATGATTCTACGATTATGAATTATATGTAACACTCTGGACTGGGACTCAGGAGTTCTATTCCTGGCTTTGCCATTGGCCTGGGTAGGTGATCTTGGGCAAATCATGTCAATTCTGTGTGCTGCAACTTCCTCATCTCTGACATGGGACTAATGAGACTGACCTCCTTTGTAAAATGCTTTGAGATCTACAGATGAAAAATCCTGTATAAGAGCTAGGTTTTATTATCATTAACACTGATCTACACACAAGGCCATTTGCATGTTAAAAATATAACATGGTTACTGTTAATTTAGCTTATGGTACACCTGTGCAAGTATTTTCTGTGCATTTCATTCCTGACTTGAGGTCATTTTCTGCAGTCTTGAATATAATGGTAACATGTTCAGTTGCGTATTGCATTAATATTTCACTTAAAGATTGTGGAATGGTTTGTTGGGCTGAAAATCACTCTGAAAGATTTAGGGGAAGATGTTGGATGTGGTGAAGGGCAGAGTTAAATTTCCAAGTGTATTGTTAAGGGAAGCATGCTTCTCCTCTGTTAGAGCAGAATAGGGCACGTTCCAATGAACAAAGGATCTGGAAAGACAACTTTTTTCCCGTTTTCGATTCACATCTACATAAATATGAAATGAACAAGTGTGTAGCCTTTGCTACAGTATCAAAAATTCAAATTGAGGAAGAAAATAATTAAATTAATTTCCAGTGGAATAGTATTACTAGGAAGTGCTTTTCCAGGAGAGTAATTTATGTCCTTAGAGCTTCTACTTTCTGCTCTCAGAACTTGGTGTTACTATGGAAGTCAACTTGTTCAGTAGTGTGTTGATTTTTGCTGAAATTACAGCTTGGGTAGGCTTTGAATTTTATGCACCTCAAAGAAGTAACAATTGTAATAAACTATTCTGGACCTTGTTTGGACAATAAATTGAGCTATACTTTGTAGCCAGAATTGTTTCATGCATAAAAGGGAGGTTTTATTGAAACAGTCTTTTTGTTAGAGCTGCACTGGTTTAATGTTTTATTTCCTATATTGGAAAACATAGTTCTAGTCCCCTCTGATTCTTCCCAACCAAGCAGAAGTGTGTGTGCGCATGTGTGTGTTTGGCTTTATTAGAACATTTTGTTTTATGTTGACAGCAGTTTGGTTTTTAGGAGTAGCACATACATACTAAAGGCCAAGTACTATTCTGAGACACATGAGAGTAAGTTGTCAGTTTATTTCAACAGTGCATCACATTGCACATTGTGTCTGAGTGCAGAATTTGTTATATGAAGGGTGTTTGGTGGTGAAAGCTGCTGACAACTTTCAGGAATAAAATGCTTTTACGGGCCTAACTCTGCAAATACATACCACCAGGCACACTGATTATACCCAGTACTGTTTTTCGAACCGGGCACTAAAACAATAACACATACTGACTTCTAATTTTACAGCAATAAGAGTATTATAACTAGTTTAAGACATTAATACTAGGGACGCACCGGGCATATTTTCTACACAAGTATGACTATTGTTACTTTGAGTTTATGGTGTGTGGATTTTTTGTTTGTTTAAAGATAAAGCAGTGATTTGCAAAAGAACATGAAAACAAGCATATGTTTCCAACTCCAGAGTGCGTTCGCAATCTTAAAAGTGCAAATTGTTTTTGATGGATCTAAAAATGCTTTTATCCTATGCCGGTCTTGAGCATTTCCTCCTCCCCCAGCTAAGTAGTGTCAATTGCTTGTCAATAACAGTTACTGCATATTAACATTCTGAACTATTTCTCTTTTTCATATGTTAGTTGGATTTGCAGTGTTCTCCTGCCTTTCCCCATGGAATGTGTTGGAAAGCAGACAGCTTTGTTCCTTTTTCTGTTTTCATTTTTTTCCTCATGAGTGGAAGTTGTGAAACAGCCGTAATATCAATGTTCAACGGGAGTGGGGGAAAAAAAAACTTGCCAAAGGGAAGGAGTGGGTAAGGTGTAAGCAATATTGTTACAAAACAAAGTGGAAAGAAACCAGCCTCTCCTATGCCTCTTTGATGGCCCTCACCTGCCATAGCTTTTTTTTGAAAAAATCCATACAAAAAATAAAGAGCTTCTCCCAGGTTGGACATGGGAGCTATGGTAACCACACTGCATGAAGTGGAGTTAGCAGCTATATAAAGAGATAATAGTGACCTTATGTTGAATGAAATGGAAGTGTAGCTATTTGTTGGATCAAGAAAGCTGTTGATAGGAAAATATGCCAGACTAGGGAATATGACCTGACAGGATATTCAATGGATTGTACTAATCTTAATAATACTTTTGTTTTTGACTGTCTTCAGAGGACCTCTAGCACTTCACAAATGTTAGTTATTTATCTCACAGGGGAGTTGTGAGGCTAAGAAATGTAGGAATTACTTATTCCACCACTGAAATGAAGCCACTGTTTGGGTGCATCATGGCTGCTGCTTAACAACACACAATAAATACACAACAATTTAAGGTAGAAAACAAAGTAAAGTACCATGTCCAACTGGATAGACAGAAGACATTCTAGATAGGTAGAGTGTGGTTATCTGAGTGTGGAATTTCAGCCGGGACAGCAGGATTAACGTGCTTACTCTTATTAGGAGGACATGTTTCTTTCATGACCATGAGCAGTCAGAGCTTTGGTTTGATGTCTCATCTGAAGGATGGCACCAAAGCGATACGGAGCTGTCTAATCCCATGTTGTGGTATCACTTCGATATTGCTTTAAAGGGAGGTTGCCACCTGCTCAATTGTAAGTGCTATAGGAAGTAGCAATTTCATTTCCTTTTAGGTATCTCTCATCCAAATACTGACTTAGCCTATCTCTGCTTAGCTTGTGAGATATAACACGTTCATGAGACAAGGTGACATAGTTGTTGGCCAGCACAAATGTCGGGTTAAGCTGCCATAGTTTACTTTATCCCCTCTCAGAAGCCCTTTACAAATCTGTCTTTAAGATAAGTACAGTCTCCTTAATAACAAACTCTTTGTGCTGTTCAGAATTAACTGGTGTGGGGCTGTAACTTTACATGGCCAGGTGCTTGGGGGTTTTAGGCTAGACATTTTGAGTTCTTGTAACCTCTTTGCATATGTAAGTTCCATACCAAAGTTTTATCCATCTTTTACTCTCCGCGAAGTCTTTCACAAGTAGCCTGATTGGTCACAGGATTCCAGTATGGTGTTTTCCATTGTTATAGACTTTTTTTTATATCTCTTACAATACATAACTTTATTGAAATGTAATCAGAGTACACACTGCACTATATATTGGAATGCACAATCTGGGAAAGAGAGAGGTCCTGCTTTGAGCAGGGGATTGGACTAGATAACCTCCTGAGGTCTCTTTCAACCCTAATATTCTATGATAGGGCCAGATTCATTGGCATAAATTGGAGAAGTTCCTTCGAAGCTATGGTGATACACACCTGCTGATAATCTGGCCCGATACGCAGGGAAGAATGATCTTGTTTACAGGAAAAGTGTGATTTAGAAGATCTATTTCTGTATAAACTTTGAAAAGTTCACTTTACTTTTCTGTGATTCAGTTACCCTATCTGCAGAATAAAATAATATTTCAACTTTTCCACATGCGTATTGTGAGCAGAGTTCCCCAAGAACTGAAATTAGAGGGGGGTGTTCGAATTTGGGCGGGAGGGTTGGAAAATGACTAAACTGGCAACACTGCAGTGATGTAACTAGTTGACACTGCATGTAACTGGGGCAGGGAGGATGGGAGAGTTCAAGGGAGCGTACACAGGGAAATCCTTGATTGTGAGAAGTAAGACCTCAATCCTGCAAAGTCACCAGCTTCACTTGACCAGTTCTGTTGGGCTAAATCGGGGTGGGCAAACTTTTTGACCCCAGGGCCACATCAGGGTTCAAAATGGTATGGAGGGCCAGGTAGGGAAGGCCTCCCCAAACAGCCTGGCCCTGCCCCTTGTCTGCCCCCTTAGAATCCTTGACCCACCCAACTCCACCCCCACCCTCCGCTCCTTGTCCCCTGACTACACCTCCAGAGGGTGTTACTGCTGTATAACATCTGGAGCGTAAGCTGTGTGGTGCTGGGAACACGCTCAGTGCAGATAGGAGGTCAATGCAGATAAAATGTTTGGAGATTTTAGCAGCAAGTCTCTAAACAGCTCCCCTGAGCATTTGTAAATGGAGATTTCGTCACCTGACCAAATCTAGATGGAATTTCATGGGTAAAGCAAAAGGTACCTCTGGGAGCTCTAGGACTCTCCTCCTCCTGCCAAATGCCATATTCCTGCCCTAAAATGTGGAAGAACTAGTATTTTACACCACTATTTTTTGAAGACTTCTAAACAAAAAGAACTGTCAAAAATTGTTTTTCCCTAAACGTGTTTTTGTAAATGATTCAACCATTTGGGCTGTAACTTTCCAAAAAATAATTCATCCTGAAGTACAAACCCATGGCAAATTTCAGCCCCAACAATTAAAGTTTGGCAACGTTATAAACAACTGAAAACAGGAGCTAGCAATGGGAAGTGATGGGCGTGCTTAACTGTAGGCATTGCTGCCAGATCTGCCTATAATTTAAAAGGCAAGATTAATGTTTTTTTAACTGTTCTGCTCCACCATGATCATGTACTGTCCACCATCATGTGAATAAGTACCATACGCTTAGATTTATAAATAAATATGGTAACTTTGTGTAGCTGAAAATCAGGAATGTCTTTTTTTTTTTTTCAGTCCCTCTTGGATTTACAGAAATGTTTTTGTCAGCCTCAGCAGTGTGGCCCCTTGTAGAAGCTGCCAGCCCTCTGAGCTGGTGAAATTGACAGCAGGCTTGCACTATCACCTTCTGCAGTTCGCTACTGGTCAGCTGAATCAGGACAATCCTCTCTGTCAGTAGCTGAGCTTGTGAAAATATTTTTGTTGTTGCTTTCCGAGTCCTAAAGGACTTTCTGGATCTCCACTATGTACAAGCCTGTGGGTGTTTCAAAATGTTAGTGGTACTATTCTTTGGCATACACCCAAGACTTAACTGGCCTGAACAGCTCTGGCTCTCCCTGCTTTTCTGCTCTGCCAGTAATGCCTACTTCCATTGTCACTCCCCACCCCATTTGTCTTTCTCCCGCAGTGTCCTTGTGAGTTCTCTCATGTTTCTCATTGCACCTTTCCCAAGGACATTTTAAATGTGGATTTAGATCTAGGCAAGTCCAAATGGAGCTTTTTATTTTTTTTTTTCTTTGTAACTAAGAACACATGGCTTTCCTTCACTGCCATTTTAGCGTGATGTTGGAAGGAGGCTATTTCAAATGTCACTAGCCCTTTTGGTGGACTTTCTGTGGCTCTGCAACGTTGCCTGTTTTAAATGTCTTCTGCTTCTATAAGAAGCAGAGCCCAATGCACGTGAAATGGGAATGGTGACCATCTGTACTTCTGAAAGCAGATGTTTTTTCTTTTTCTAATTTCTAATTTTCTTTTTCTAATTTGTTTTTTTAATGGGAAATTCAAATTTATTGTTCCTGAATAAAAACACCTATAACACTGCAACACCTATCACAGGGATTGGCAACCTTGGCACACGGGACTGCAGGGTAAGCACCCTTAGTGGGCCCCACCGGTTTGTTTAACTGCCGTTGTTTACCTGCGGCTCCTGCTGGCCGTGGTTCTCCAGCCCAGTCCAATGGGGGCTGCGTGATGTAGCGGCCAGCATCTTCTGTGCCCCCTTGAATTGAACAGACTCCAGAGGCTTTCAGTCTGATTCCTTTGTTTTTTAAATGCACCAGTTATTAATCTGTGATTTATTTATTTTTAAACAAAATCAACCCAGGCTGATACTCAATCTGCTGTTCATCTCGTTGTGCTGAGATAGGGCACTGCACATGGTGTTAATGATGATAAACTGTGGGACCCTTGATTTGCACAGGTAGAGTGATGTAGAGGTAGCTTTGATTTGCCCAGGTAGAGTATGCAGGGGTAGCTTAGATACCGAGACTTACCAGTGGTGTCATACTGCTGTTTTCTACTTACACTAAAACCTCAGAGTTATGAGCACCAAGGTTATGAACTGACCGGTCAACCACACACCGCATTTGGAACCGGAAGTACACAATCAGGCACAGAAGAGAGAGAGACACACACACACACACACACACACACACACACACACACACACACACACA
>ML677383.1:55479-179246 GCA_007922305.1 Dermatemys mawii
ACACACACACACACACACACACACACACACACACACACACACACACAGTATTGTATTAAATGTAAACTACTAAACAAAGGGGAAGCTTAAAAAAAAGATTTGACAAAGTAAGGAAATGTTACTGTGCTTGTTTCATTTAAATTAAGGAGGTTAAAAGCAGCATTTTTCTTCTGCATAGTAAAGTTTCAAAGCTCTACTATGTCAATATTTTGTTCAGAGTTATAAATAGCCTCAATTCCCGAGGTGTTCTTAACTCTGAGGTTATACTGTACGGTAGACTCTTGATTATCCGGGATGACAGGGAAAAAATTAATCCTGGCTAATAAAATCCCGGATAATCACCATCCATAGGAAATAAGGGAGAAGGGGTGTTGGCTCACTGGCTGCCCTGCACCCTGGTGGTTTGTTTTTTTGTGTGTACTTGGGGCGGCAACAAAGCCAGAGCCGGCCCTGCGAGTTACGTGTATTTTTTGACATCCTGGTTAATCCACAACCTGGTTAACCTGATCCTGGATAATTGAGCGTCTACTGTTTTTAGAAATGGGATATAAACTACATTTACTGGAACACAAGGGGGAGCTCTTGTTCAAATTAAAATCCTCAACACAGAATCATTGGGCTTGCCTTCACGACCAGGGTAAGTCAACCTAAATTATGCAGCTTAGGTTGATTTACCCTAGTGTCTTCACTGTGCTGCATCGATGGGAGAGGCTCTCTGGTCGACTTACCTTCTTTCGGGGAAGCTGAAGTCATCAGAGCTGACTGGATCCACTAAATCTTTGGTGTCTAATACATTTGCACTAGCGGCTAATAGGCTACTGATTTGTGGCTAATCACAGAATAGAATATCAGGGTTGGAAGGGACCTCAGGAGATCTAGTCCAAGCCCCTGCTCAAAGCAGGACCAATCCCCAATTAAATCATCCAACAGATTTTTGCCCCATATCCCTAAATGGCCTCTTCAAGGATTGAACTCACAACCGTGGGTTGAGCCAATGCTCAAACTATTGAGCTATCTCCCCTGCCACCCCCATGTGGCTTTTTTATAAAGTGGCTAATAAGAAAAATTCAAAACCACAAGTGTGGCTAGCATTGAATTTCTGTTGGATCCACTAAATCAACACCAGCTGTTGATTGCAGCAGTGTGGATCTCCCCAGTAGTGAAGACAAGCCCGTTGTCTCTGAGAAGTAAACTCCAAGTGAGATATTTTTTTATCCCACTATTCCTGGTGGAGAATACAACTGCAGTATGTCTCACTCCAGCTTTTTGAGATATGAATTTTTATTAAACCGTGACACATCTCTTTTCCCCAGTAGTTTACACCCTAATGCTAGCACAGCGGAGTCAAATCATTGATGCCTGCTGACCAGAAATTAGGAATTGCTTTATGCATTTGGATCAGCTAAGTGGTCCGTGTAGTCCAATATCCCCTGTCCAATATTGGCCACTACCAGATGCTTCAGGAGAAGTTGCAAGAGTCCACAGGGGAAGTTTCTTCCTAACCCCAGGCAGTTAGTGGTTAGCTTCTAGGAACTGTTTGCTAACAGACCCTCTGTTGCCAAACCAATGTGTGCCCCTAATCAGTGGCGTGCACAAGCTTAGTAGAGCCACCAAATCTAGAATTCCTCTCTTGTTATCAAAGGAAATGTCTATTGTCAGGGTAACCGAGATAAGGTTCTCTCTATTGCTTTTGACGAGTGTGCCCCCTCCGCACCTGTTTTAAATCCTTCCTTTAATATCAGGAATTTTTTTTTCCACTTATTCTCATCATTAGTAACATAGAGACCCATGTTGCTGTCCTATATCATGTTGCCTTTGTTTGCCTGTTTCATAGATGCTTTTGGGAGCAGAGTGTGTATGTATTATGTGTGTTTTGTAAAACACATTGTTTTATGCTGTTCTGTAAATATTTTATAATTACCACATAGAAAATCATTGCAGGGACTTGCATAATGCAAGTATGAATTGCTTGATTTGTTTGGTATCTGAAAAGTTCAAAATCTGTTTTTCCTAGGAATGGATAGTGAAATATTAGAAACACATTAATTTTTTAAAACATTTTATTCTTTTCAAACGAAAAAGACTAGAGACAAGCCATTGCTGTTTGTACTGGATACACAGGTAAAACCAGCATCATATGGAAGTTTTCTAGCTTACTTATACATTTTACTGCCTTGCTTCAGTCAAGTTCATGTGCTCCTAAAGTATTGTTTTTACATGTATTAAATAAAAATGACTCCAATGCTCCTTTCCCCACCATGGATGTTGATTACAGGAAGATGACTTGATTACAGTTTATACAAGAGGTTTCTGATTGTAGACTTCTCTTCAGTCTAACAGAAAAAGGTATGACAAGATCCAATGGCTGGAAGCTGAAGCTAGACAAATTCAAGATTAGAAATAAAGTGCAACTTTTTAAAAGTGAGGATAATTAGCCATTGGAACAATTTACTGGGGGTTGCAGTGGCTTATTCATCACTTGAAGTCTGTCTTTCTAAAAATATACTATCACTAACTCAGAAGTCATGAGCTTGTTGAATCTATGCTGTTGAATTTTGTAGTGGTAAGTTTTACTCCAAGTGCAAGAAGAATCAAGTGAAAGTAGAATAAGGTGTAGTGAAGGAAAAATAGAGATAACTAGCAAGACCAACAAAAAAGTAAGACAAAACTATCCTTTGTTTTTTGTGTTAGGTGTTTGGGGTTTTTTTCCTCCGTAAATTGAAAATAACTAAATCTTGAGAGAAAAACAAAATCCAGTAGATGGCAGCAAAGACTTTTTGTTGCAGTTATCCCATTGTTATTCACCTGTTACAGTCATCTATGGAATGAAAACTTGCTATTAGAATGGACTTAGAAATTTCACTGATCTGTCACCAGACCCTTGGAATTTTAGTAGTATTAAAATGTAAAATAGGGATTAAGATTCATGACTGAGTCAGGGAGAATTAATATTGTGGGTCACAGATTCATAGATATTTTTAAGGCCAGAAGGGAACAATGTCAACTAGTTTGCCCTCCTGCATAACACAAGCCATAGAATTTCACCCAGTTATTTCTGCATAAAGCCCGATAACTTGTGGTTGAACTAGAGAGCAACTTTTAGAAAGAAATCCAGTCTCGATTGAAAGCTAATTTGCTGAAGACTGATTTCTCTCTCATTCATCCTAGAACTGTTTTCTACTCACACTTTGTTGCTGGAGAAAGTTTCATGATACAAACATATAATGACCTTTTGACTCAGTGTGTACTGAAAAGAACTCTTGTAATCATTCAAATGAGCCATGTGATTTTTATGTTTCTTGGTTAACCTTGAGGCTCATGAAATGCTTGGTTGATTTCAAATATGAGTTTTCTCTTCCTGTCACCTGTATTTTATGTTGAGAAAGCTAACTCCCCTCTCAAGAGCTATTAGAGAGGTTTATAGCTGGCTTATGGGTTACCTAGTGTAGATTCCCTTGTGTTCTAGACCTCACAGATTCCTAGAAAACCTCAAAGTAAGTTTTAAATGGGGCTCAAGTGCTACATAGTCCTTTTTGCAGACTCTCTGCACTGGAGTAAAATTTACCCAGATAGAACTAGGAACTGGAGATGTTTGACTGTTGGAAGTTAAGGGCTTGAAGTTACTGGGTGAAATTCTTTGGCCTGTGTTGTACATGAGATCAGACTAGATGATGGCAATGATCCCTTCCGATCTTAAAATCTATGAAAGATTTTGTGTGAGCCCTTTAGCACAGGGGAAATTTCAACCTCTGAACAAAAACTAAAGTGAAATATTTTTTTTCTACAATCCATTTTATATATATAATGTAATATAAAAGCACTACAGGACAGAGCGTGTTAATCTTTTGCATTTCCATAGAAATGTGGCTGTAAGAAAGTACAACTGACTCCTATTTAAATGTACAGGTATCTCCCGCACATGAAAAGCATCTGGGCTTTAGAAGGTGGTTTTTTTTTTGTTGTTGTTTTTTTTTTAACATTTTGAGTAAATCAAGGTTTAGCTTTCAGAAATCTAACTGTGTGAGAAGATCAGGGCCAGATTAACTCTGGGGGCTATTAACCTGGGGCTGTTAGATTTTGTGGTGCCCCTGTATATAACTCTTTCTCCTAATTTAAAACAAAATGATCACAATTATGGCATTGAGGCTATTAACACTATACTGTATTAAACTTGCCTTTTGATTAACATAAAGCTGTTCTGTGGTTACATTTAAGTCTTAAAATGTAGAATATAGTTAAGGTAATTCAAAATAGCCTACTTCTTACTTTAGAACAGCTGTTATATTAGTTTCTTTCTGGGAGGGAATTTGTGTGTTGGGGGGGGTTGGGGGGGCTCCAGGCTGGGACAGAGTGTTGGGGTGCAGGAGAGGGTGAGGGGTGCAGGCTCTGGGAGGAAGTTTGGTGCAGGATGAGATTCTGACTTGGAGTAGTGAGTTGGGGTGTAGGAGGGGGTGCAAGGTGCAGGCTTCAGCCAGGAGGTGCTTAACACAGGGGTCTCCCAGCTTGCGGTACAGCAGGGTTCAGGTAGGCTGCATGCCATGGCCCTACACATCTCCTGGAAGCGGCTGGCTGCTGGTACTTCTCTGCTTGCCCCTGGTGGGAGGGAGACAGCGTGTCTCCGTACATTGACCACGCCGCCAAGCTCTGCCCCTGCAGCTCCCATTGGCCCATTCCCCAATGGGAGCTGCGGGTGCTGGGGATAAGGGCAGCATGAGGAGCCACCTCCCACACCCCTGCCAGGGGCCGCAGAGACTTGCCAGCAGCCGGCCACTTCCAGGAACAGTGGGGGACCATAGCATGTAGGCAGGCAGCCTGAGCACTGCTGCACCGGGGGCCCTGGGCTGTAGCCCCTAAAACCCCTGCATTAATCCGGCTCTGATGAAGATGACTAATAAGAAAAAAATGACTAGGAGATGTTCAGCAAGATTAAGAAACTAGAGCGGCTGTGCTGTTTTTCTTAAAGCTTTCTGTTATGGAAAGAATTAACGGGTTTAAAAGTAAGCACAGCTGGCGTTTTGTCATTGTTGGGTAAAAGCAGAGAAGGCTCCCTTACATAAACATTAGCAGTCTGAGGCCTTTTCTACTATCCTGATCCTTATGATACTTACAGAAAGGGAGCACTGTACACTGGTATTAATAGACACAGAATGACCATCACTACCTGTGTGTGTGTGTGTGAGAGAGAGAGAAGTCAAATTATGTGTTCATAACTGTTCTGTCTCCTGTCTCTCCCCAATTTTTACATTCACCACTGAATTTTCAAACCAGTGCATATTTAGCTCTGTCACTCCTTGCTTTTTTTCCTTTTTCTTCCCTCAATGATAAATTTTTTTGCTAAATTGAGGCTGTGTGCCAGGTTTCAGTTCACACCAAAAGGGTGTATCTGAATTATACTCTGCTGAAAAAGAATACACTGACCCAACTACAACTTGAAGAGCAGTGTTTATGTTATCAGTTAGGATTACACATTGGGGTGAAATTCACCCCATAGAGAGGACTGGCATTGATGCCTAAGCACCATTTAAGTCCCTTTTAAGCCCCATTTTTAGGACATAAGCGGTGCACAGGTTTATGCTGGCACAGAGTGAAATTCACCCTAATTGTGCAGTATACGTTTGATTAGACAGACTCCCCCTCCTCCACTTTTCTCTGCAAGGATCTCTTGTATGTGAGAGGCATGACAAGTGAGATGTTGTTAGACTGATGGATTGAGTTCATGGCTGGAAGCCAGGAACTCTTGTGTTCTCATTCTAGCTCTGCCGCTTGGGTGGCTTTAGGAAAGCCATGTAAGTTATCTGTGCCTCAGTTTCCCTTTTGCCAATGGAGATGCCTGCTTTGTGAGGATTTATTAATTAACATTTATACAGCAGTTTGACAGTGAAATGCAGGTATGCATTTGCATACCTATGCAGGTACTAAGTCTTATGATTGCTAATGTCTGATGTGTCTTGCTGGTAGAATTCACAGCTAGAAGTGTTTCTAAAAGTTCATATTGGAAGCACTGTGGTGGGAAAAGAGAGGGTTGGAAGGGAAGGACAGGAGAAAGAGGCGAGAGATGGCAGAAAAAGAAATAATATAAAGTTCCTTATTGGAGACAGTAACTCTTTTTATTCACATACAAGAAATGTTGTGCTCCAGGGAGAGTCAAGCTGGGCACTGACGTTATGGTAGGAGCAATAGAAGAAGGGCTGAATTCCCTGATGCAAGGTAAGAAAAAAATATGGGACACATTTCCATTTTGAGAAGTATTTAAAGTGGGCAGCCATGTCAGTGTGCTTTGCTTTTAATACAGGTAAGGTTAATAATACACTCTGGAAATAAGATGGCGTGTTGCATCAATGGAGTAGGAGTAGGGGTGCAACAGATATAATACTGAGACTGCTTATAGCATTAAGAATTGAATTGCTAGTGTAAACCATGTAGGAACTAATGGGCCAGGAAAAAGTAAGGTCATAGGCCTTTAAGACCATAAGGGATCATCATGTTCATCTATTCTGACTTCCAGCATAACATAGGCCAAAGAACCTTGCCCAGTAATTGTGACATCAAGCCATAAATTCTAGTTTAGCTAGTGTATCTGTTTTAGAAAGACATCTAATCTTTATCTAATGACTCCATATATCAGAGAATCCAGCAAATCCCTAGGTAAGTTTTTCAATCATTAATTACCGTCACTGATAAAAATATGCAACTTGTTTGGCTTTATTTTCTAGCCATTAGATCTTGTTATGCCTTTGTCTGCAAAATTAAAGAGCCCAGTAATATCAGAAATCTTCCCCCGGTAGGTACTCGGCCATGGTCAAGTCACCTTTCTCGTGGATAAACAGATCGAGCTCCTTTACTTTCTCTCACTCTAGGGAAGACTTTGAAGCATTCTTATGGGTCTTTTTTGAACCTTTAAAAAGATTGAGGAAAAAGTCAGATGTTCAGGAATGAGTCATCTTTTTCTTGTTGGCCTGGAAAAGCCTTAGGCCCCTGGTCCTGCACTGAGAACCATGTAGGGCTAGTGATGCACCTGTACTGTCCTTAGTGTGGGAGCGGGGCCTTACAAAAAGCTGCCTCTGTCCTTTTAGACATTGAAGAAGGGTGAGAGTATATTCTTGAAAGTGGGTTTCATTCTCTGGTAAAACTGGACAGCTACTGTAGAAAATAATGGCTCAGACAAATGAGGTGAACTTCATGGGTTTTTTTGTGTATATCACTAACATTTAATTAGGTCTCTTGTTCCCAAACTGTAGTCTGCAGTGCACTTGTTACTGATCTCTGGAGAGTTGGTAGATCACCTGTTTCTACAGGTGTTCAGGGAACAAAAAGGAACCATGATCCTACTACTTCCATTGGGGGCTATTTCTATATAAGAGGAGGGGAGGAAACAGGCGTTGCCAACAGAAGGACTGGAGTTGCTAGTGGGAGAAGGGAACCAAGCAGCTGGATAGCATGTGCAGAGGAGGGGAGGCAAAAGAAAGATGGCAGAGAAGCATGTGCAAGGGAGCAGGGAGAGAGGAAAGAACAGAATGGATAGGAGGAAATGGAAAACAAAGAACAAGATAAAGTGTGAGTGACCTTTTCATTTAGGGCTTGGCTACACTGACATTTTAGTGTTCTAACTTGCTGGCTCAGGGGTGTGAAAAAGTACCCCACTGAGCGCAGCAGGTCTGAGTGCTGTAAAGCACTAGTGTGGACAGGATCCAAGCGCTGGGAACCGGGCTCCTAGTGCTCTTAGCTAATACCTTCGTGGAGGTGGGTTACCATGTGACCACACTCGCACTTCAAAGCGCTGCTGTGGGAGCATTCCCACGGCAGCGCTTTGAAATTTCAAGTATAGTGTGATAGAGGAAGGTCAGGGAGCTGCGGTAGAGTGCTTGAGGGGAGATATGTAAGCTCAGAGCTAATTGAGGCATAGCTCCCTGTGGACTAAGGAAGGTTACAGGTTGATTGGAACACCTGCAATCAATTAAGGCCCTGCTAAGAACCTAATAAAACCCCCTGCTTCAGGCAGACAGGGGAGGAGGATAGGAGTTGGAGCAGGGAGCAGTTTGGAGGAGTTGGAGCAGTGTGGAGGAGTTGGAGCAGTTTGGAGGAGAGTTTGGAACCAAGACTACCCAGACCCTAGGTAAAGAGACACTTGATCTGTGTAGAAAGAGGACAGGAAGCCCCACAAACTGAAGGGTAGGAGAGGGAAGTAGCCCAGGGGAAGGAATAGCTACTTCAGGTAGTTTTACCGCTATCCTCAGGACCCCTGGGCTGGGACCCGGAGTAGAGGGCGGGCCTGGGTCCCTCCCTCTTCACTCCCCCTCCTCTAGGATAGTAGTGGGGCAGTTAATACCCTATTCAGGGGCAAGAAATAGCTCCCTGAACCCCCCACAAGAAGAGAAAGCGCGGGACCCATCATAACAGTGCCAGAAATCTGCCACAATAGTCAATACCTTAGTGTATTCAAGACATTTGTAAATAACTAAACACTTACCCAATGCTACTTTTCCATGCAGGTAATTGCTGTAGTTATCATGGGGATATTATACTGTTGCAAATGGAAGAGAGAGTTTTTCAGGCATTCATAAATGGGAGGAGGGTTGGTCTACCTGGCTACAAATGATTATTTACTATTTGTAGTAGCACAGTACCTAGGAGCCTCAGCTATGGAATAGGACCCCATTGTGTGAGGTGCTGTGCAAACACTGAACCAAAAGACTGACCCTGCTGCCCATAGCTTACAATCTAAGTATAAGACAAGAGATAACAGGTGAGTATAAGGAAACAATCAGGCAGTTTTGGTCGGCGTGATAGACTGGATTCAGTACACCATTGTTAAGGTTTAAGGAGGATAATGGATTAGTTTTGCGGATGTTAGAAGGAGCTTGTCCTAAACCTGATGGGAAGGATGGAAGAAAACATCATGGGCCAGTTTGAGGCACAAGTCGACATCTTGATAGCAAATGAGAGACAGTAGGTAGGGAAGGGATAGGCCATGGAGGGCTTTGAAAGTAAAGACAATTAACTTATGTTTGTGGTGGGGAGGAGTTGTCGGTGGAATGATGCAAAGACAGGGGCAACATGGTCAAAGCAATAGGCTTGGAAAATGATGTTTGGAGCAGCATTCCGAGATGATATGAGCAGGGACAAGAGTGTATTTGTCAAGGTCAGAAAGAAGGATATTGCAGTAATTAAGAGGCATGATGATGAGAACTTGGGTGAGTTCTAGCTCTGTGGATGGATAGGAAAGGCTATGTCTTAGAGATGTTATGCAGAAAGATCAGCAAGATTTAGGCAGCCTGGATGTGAGGACCTTGAAATGAAGCCCAGGTTACAGGGCTGAGTGACAGGCAGGATGGTTTTGGTATCCATAATGATGCAGAAAAAAAATAGTGGGAAGGGTTGGGTGGGGAGATTAAAAGATCTCTTTTAGCTGTGTTGAGCTTGAACTGATGACTAAATATCCACAAGACGATGTCAGAGAGGAAGTTTCCTCATGACATTTGATGCAGAATGTCAAAAATGTATGATCCCTTTGTGTTCTTTATTTCACAGTAGCAGTGATATTTTGAAATTAATGTATATTTTAGTCCTTAATAGTGTCAGCCTGAACAAACCAGTCATGAGTTAAAATGTATTACTCAGAAAAGACTTATAGAGAAAGCCAGTGGAGGTGGGAAAGAGGTGGGGGGATGAAAAGAACACAACTCAAAAAGTGTTCACACATTAAGGAAGTATTTTAACATACTTTTCCCAGACTGTAAGTGGGCTCAAAATCCTATATTACACATAAATGTCAAGTGTCTAGAATTCCTTGTAGTTAAAGCAGCATTGCAAAACTCTAGTTGCTTCTGCCAGGGGCAAGCCTTCTTTAAAAATAATCAGATGAGTAAATTATAATTTATGATTTCCATATCAGTCATTGTGATAAATTGTAGGTGAGTAGATTTAATGCCTGGGTGGATGGATTATCATGACAATTTTGCATCATTGAGTTAAATTTTTAGTTTGTAAATTGTTGTCAGCGTGGCCCTAATTTATAAATGGTCTCCAAATGAAATTAGATATACCATCTGTTACTCAGTCTGCTATTACTTTCTCACAGACTGATTTTTTTGGGTCTAAATTTCCATTCAGATTTCGTTGGAGGTGGATTATCCTTTTGATGTCTTAAGATAACTCCTTTTTCTGCCATTAAACTTATTTTACTGAAGAATTTTCTTCAGTGGAACAAATCCAAGTTCAGGAATATCCCTTTATACTGTGCATGCAAAATTGGCATAGGCACATCTACATAACACCAAAGTAAAATGAAATAAAAATTTCTCAACAACATGAGGACAAATGTTCTAGAGGACACACTATTCTATGGACTCCAGCACATGTCCTTGACGACTACATAAATGCCAAATACAGCAGTGTGGTTCTGTACTGAATTAATTACTAACAATACAGTTCCTGATACTCGTATTATGTGATAATAATCCAGTTTGTCCTGATGTACCATACAGAGGGAAACTTGCCCAGTGTCCGAATGAAATTTCATGTTGCTAAACTTGGGCTCAATTTAGGTTTCCAGTTCCTCCAAATTACCCTTTTGACAGCCAGGGAGCCTGTTACAAGCCATCTCTTTTCCCACTGGCTCAAAAAACATAGACAGTGTTGTCCAAACGGTATGCTGAGAAATCAATATCTAACAAACTCCAGTGTACATAAAGATTTTAAACAGATGTTACTGTCCTCTCAAAACCATAAGTATCTGCACACTAATAAAGGACCCGTGCAAAGCAGTGAACTGTGGTCAATTCTAGTACTAAGGGATGTAGAGAGTGCATTTTCCACAAGATAACCAGGTAGCAATGGCTCATAGTTGGAGAAGTTTTTGTATTAGGTCTGGGGTGAATGAAATTCCTGCTATGGATTTAACCTCATCACTTACCAATAGACAAGCAAGAGAATGAATATCGTATGCCGTATACCGAAAAAGAGAGAGATGCCAATCCATAGAAGAGGATTTAGCCAAATGAAGGCCTGCTAGCAGCAGAATGGGGTGATGTTTTTCGGTATGCTTGCAATTTATGTCCAGTCTTTGCCTTTCCTGTGTAAGAGGATTGGTATGATCTAATTTTACGTCTTAGGAAATTATGGGCTCTGAAAGTTTCAACTTTTATATCACCACACAAGTAACATTTGAGGAGTGCCACATCAATACATGATTCACACTGAACAGGATGTTTCATACATGGGGCTAGGTAATTAATTTGTCCTTTTGATCAAGGCAGGGACTGCGGTTCTAGCTCAGTGTTTCTCAACCTTTTTGATACTAGGGACCATCTTGCTGCCTTCCTAAACTGTGTCAGGGAGATCTCAGGGACTGTCATCAGTCCACTGACTGGTTTGTTGAAGAACACTGTTTTAGCTTCCTTTAGGCTAGTCTTGGTTAAGTACTATCTGGAAATCCACCATCAGTCGTACAATCATAGAATATCAGGGTAGAAACGGACCTCAGGTGGTCATCTAGTCCAACTCCCTGCTCATATCAGGACTAATACCCAACTAACTCATCCCAGCCAGGGCTTTGTCAAGCCTGACCTTAAAAAACCTCTAAGGAAGGAGATTCCACCACCTCCCTAGGTAACCCATTCCAGTACTTCATCACCCTCCTAGTGGAAAAGTTTTTCCTAATATCCAGCCTAAACCTTCCCCACTGTAACTTGAGACCATTATTCCTTGTTCTGTCATCTGGTACCACTGAGGACAGACTAGATCCTTTCTTTTGGAACCCCCTTTCAGGTAGTTGGAAAGCAGCTATCAAAGCTACCCCTCACATTCTTCTCTACTTCTTCAGACTAAACAATCCCAGTCAATCAGTTTCTTTGAATGTGCACTCAGAAATATCCAGGGGTCACATGCTCACCAAGTAGTTCAGTTTGGATCTGATATTAATTTTTACTGTACCAGCTTTCTCATGATGAAGCAATTTCCATCTGCCTAAAAGACTGTGAATTTCACTACTAGGAAGTTACTTTCCATTATTTCCTGTAAATTGTCAATCCTATTCCTGAATATTTCATATTTTCTCTCTTTGCAGAGAGGAAGGAAGACTGGTGAATTAAAGCTTGTGGACAAGGCTGCAACACTGACATTGTTTCTGATTTCCTACAGATGATTTGGAAGCCTGTAATGCTAGAAATCCTAAAAGCAGGAACAGAAGAATAAGAATGCATGAGCAGGATATCATCAACCTGTAGCCTGAATTTTTGATGGATCCTATTAACATGCATCCCATTTGTTATCTACTTGTATCTCAAGTGCCAAAGGCTTCATTGCTATAATGAATGATAATTTGGAGAGGGCAGTCCCACCTAATTACCAATATTAAAATGCGTTGAGAATAGTATACTTAGTTATCACAGAAGGCATTGTTATGTTATCATTTATTACTTTTATGTGTTTACAATATGCTTTGTGCTATACTAGACACAAAACAAAGAAATTACCTCCCCAATTTTATAAGAAATAGAGAAAATAGGACGCGATGGGAATCCCAAAGGAAGGAATAACGTGTGTGTGTGTGTGTGTGTATAATGAGTAGATCTAATTTAAAAATGGAATTTTCACCCCAAGGAAATTGCTGATACTTAGACCTTTTTATTTTCATTCTGAATTGGGTTGAAAAGTCAAAATTATTGAAACTTTGCTGCCTGAAAGTTCAGAAAATATTTTTTGGTGAGATGTTTTCAATCAGAACAAAATGTTTCAACATTCCTAGAATGAAATGATTCATTCAGTCTGTGAAAACGAAACAGTCTTGTTGGGTCAGTCAACGTTAATATGCATCTGAATGAGCTGCCATGTTGATTTATGGGAATAGTAATTTGGGTTGCTCACGTCCCCGTTGTCCCCTGTGGACTGAGCTATCCAGCTGAACTATATCTCCCATGATATACGCTGGTTTCTTCCTCTGGTTGAGCCACTGCATTGTATCATGGGAGATATAGTCTGGCTAAGGAGCTCGACTCATAAGAAAGAATGGAAGGCATGAGGCATCCAAACTACAATTCCCATGAGGTGCTATGGTAGTTTAGGCAGATGCAGAGATTATTGTCCAACTGACCAGAACAAAACATTTTGTTTTGATTTTCTTCCTCTAGAATATTGAAAAATTTCCACATAATCAACATTTTCCCACATAAAAATCTTAATTTTTTTTAAAAAAATTGAAAATAGCCACATAACTCTAATGGGATTTACACGTGTGTGTGTATGTGCGTGTGTGTGTAAAAATACCTTTTGTTTGGTTCACTTTTTGAGGCAGTTATCGAAATGGAGGGTCTTTAGAAGAGACACAATTACATACATTTCCCCCGCAAGACATATTTCTTGCCACAAACCAATGCTTATAGCATATGAAATACACAGGTGACTCCAACATTATCATATGCTTTTTCTGCATGTAGGTAAAGTATAGTACCAGAGATATGATATTTTGAAGCAGTAAACAGATGATTAAACAGATTTTTAAACCAGTTTCTGACTGTCAATCTTTGAGGAATCTGATCTGTTCCATATGTGTCAAATACTTTAAATCAAGTTAGGCGGCAGGGGTGGAAAAGGAAAAAGATATCTGTACTGATGTGTTTAGAAATACAAATTGTACGTCAGCATAAAATGAGTGGAGGAATATGACCAAATTGTGTGTTAAAATGTAGTGGAATGATTGAACAAGCAACATGGACTGGTAGACATATGTGGAGGCATGAGGGGGGTTAAAAGGAGCAATGTTATTTATCAGAAAGACAGAAATGGTAAGACTTTGATAAGGGCTATAGATTAGAAATCACCTGGGTGCAAAAGAACAGGCAGAAATAGAGAGAGAGGAAATCTTGAGAGGAGTTGGAGTTTTTAACTATTATGTCACCTCAGTCAGGAAACATGAAAGGAGGATCAATGTGGTTTTAGCTAATGCATCTCTCAAAGGATAAAGGAAATATTTTTATTCAAAAAAGTTATAAAGGCATAATGTTTACAAATAATCAAGAAACTCTACGGGAGTTAGAAAGATGAAATATAGGAAATAAATGCAGTGTCTTAGGTAGTGGTTGGTATATATTCACTACTTAGTGAAGACCTTTCTGTTTCTCCAAGCAGGAAGCTCCCATTACAATCAATGGGAAGTGCACCCTATTGTAAATGTTGAAATTAAGCTGAAAAACAGCATACATTGTAACAATTGATAGGGGAAGAATACAATGTTGTTAGGATGAGGCTTGTGTTATTTATGGGAGACTGGTCTTGGATTTATATGCAAAGATACTGTATGCCACCTAGTCTTTCAGAGAGTGAGTGCTTGCTTGTTGTTTCCCCATCCCTGGCCTGCTTTCCCTGTTCTGCTTGGGCTGGGGGCTGGGGTGGCAGTAAGCGAGGATTTCCTCACCTGTCTGCTCCTCGCTTGGTTTATTCCCAGTCTGAAGGCCCTTTTATGTGCAGGTATCATGGTGATAGATGCAAAGATTCCTCAAAGACCTGGAATATAACATTGAAACTAGCAGGTATCACATTCAGGCACTTAAATTGTTTACAATACTCCTCCCTACTAGTTAAACTGCTCTTGTTAATTCTTAAATTGGTCTTTCTGCAACAGTACATAGCTGTTAAGTAATATAATGAAGAGGCTACTTTACCTGCTCTCATTAGAATGTGACTTGGAAGTTTTAATAAAGAAAGAGGAGATACCTGGAAGGAAAACTCTCTCCCACCCTTGGCCTGGAGGGAGTGAGGTGGCATTTGTGTAGGATGCACATCAACATCAGATCAGGCAAGCTTCAATTCTCAGGGAGGTGAAGGAGGCACAATAGCTACCTTTATGTGTTTCTCTATAGGTACTATTTATATTGCACCCAGCACAAAGATGCATCATAGTAGTAAAAATGATGTAGACCTCATTCATTAAGAAGGACACGTGTTTCCCATCTCTCCTGTTGATTACATCATTTGGGTGTATGAAAGACACACTTCTTATTTATTTAATTATTTTTGGCAATATTATGCCACCCTCATTTGTGTGGAATAGTATGTTACTCTGTTCCTGATTCAACCCAGCACTGCAGCACGTACTTAACTTTAAGTCAACATGCTTAAACATATGATTAAGTGTTTTGCTCACTCATGGCTTCTGTAAGCACTCGTGTATATTTCAGTGGGGCTACTTACAGAGTAACTATTATTCACTGTGAGTAATGGTAGCAGAATCTGGCCCTTTATCTCTAGTGGCACTGGATCTGGCCACTCAGATGCTGTGGGCAGGAGCATCCAACAAGATGGTTTTTAGTTTGCTCTAAAGATAGAGAAGGTCTGAGCTCATTGTGACTTTTCAGACCCCATCTGTCCATAAAGTAAAAACAAGGTAGTTTAAAACAAATACCGTTAAGCCGTGACTTTCAAAAGTGCATGGGTTTAACTCTGCTCCCATTGAAGTGAAAGAGAATTTTATTGACTCCGGTGGGAGAACAGGCCAGTGCTGAGTACTTTTGCAGATCTTCCTTAATCTCTCCTCAAGCACAAATGCCTTCCACAAATACAGATGTTTAAATACACATTGACTCCTACCACAAAAATCAGTCCAAATAGCATACTCTTCCCACTGTAATCCATCTTGGTTAAGAAGGCTTGCTGCTCACTCAGAGACAGTGGCAGTTTCTGTGAAAAGACTAGACTTTCATCATTTATTTAGGTAGTTAATACTTTTTGTGTGAAATACAATTTTAATTTGAAAAAAAATATCCAATTCTGGGGGTGGACAGGAGCATTGGGGGTTGGAGACAGGCTGAGGGCACAGGAGAAGAACTGCTAGAGAACGCTCTCCTCCAGAACCTTATACTGGACCCAAGAGTCCTGGGTTTTTACATACCTCTGCCAGTGGGTTTCAAGCTATTTGCTGACAGCAAAGTGTGTGGTTCACTGCATTTAGTGCAGAGGTCCCCAAACTGTGGCGTGTACTCCCAGCCCTGCTATAGCCCTGCCTCAGCCATGGCTCTGCTCTCAGCCTGGCATTCGGCCCTAGCTCCGGGCCTGCCCCCACCCTCGGCCCTTGACTGCTGATCTGTTCCCGGCCCCAGACCCACCCCCCAGCTGTGCTCCAAAATCACCTTCCTTACCCTTGTCTGTTCCCCCCGCCCCACTGGCCCTGCCTCCAGGGGAGAGCATGGACAAGGTTAAGGGGATGTGTGACCCTGAAATGTTTGGGAACCTCTGATTTAGTGGCTGAACCAAACAAAGGATAACAAACTATTATTTCTACTAGTTATTTCATCAGCTGATATGGTAGCTGTGCATTTAAATGTCTGCTGATGACCTAAGTTAGGGGTCAAATGTCCATCCTCAATGAGGCATGTTCTCTGGAGAAAATAGTATGTGATCACACAATTAAAGACTGTATTATCGTGCATAGGCACAAGGGAGCAAATTAAGATTGCACGGGCAATCTTCAATCTGGTATTTTCTAACTCTGAGGTTCTTGACTTTGCAACTGTAATATTCTTTTAACATTTTCGGATGTAATATATTCAGAGAGAAAGGTTTTGCAAAATTATACCCATACTACTGATATAAAAAGTCATCACATAAACTGCAGGTCATGAATATGGAGAAGAATGGACATTCATGTGGCTAATTCCAATGCCATGTAGCCAGGGCTTTGAAAAGGAGGACAATGACCTTCAACCGGACTATGTGTGCGGGGAAAAAGCATCTAAAATATTGCAAAGAATAAAATCTTTAGGCAGTGCGGTTTAGGTTTCTGGGGAAATACTTTGTTAACTTAACATATTCAACTTAGATAGAAGGAGATCAATTAGCATATGCAAATACTAGAGTATTTTACAGTATTATTATTATTACTGTAATAGCTAGGAGCATGGTGTTACTCATAGAGCTTGGAAAGAACTCTGTGATTATGAATTAAAAGTCAGGTTAGGGAACATTTGGGTGAGATATCAGAAAGGTACTGATCCTACAGTTGTAGAACTGGGCCCTAAGCTTGGCCATTTGCTTCTAAAGAGGAAGGTTTGACTGCTGTGGAGGTAGCTGACCTAGCATTCGGGGTTTGGGTAGAGGGGACCTTGTAGGAATGGCAGCAGTAATCCTGAATATGAGCCTTCGCTCCCAGCTGAACTAGTAGTAATAGCGAGTGAATTTCCTTGAGTCCTTTTCGTGATAGGGAAGGTCACTTTCTGCAGTACAAGATCTAGGAATAAGAGGTTTTTTAAACAACTGAAAGTCAAACAATGGAAACAACGTGAAATGGGAGTGACCCCTTGAAACATCATTGACCATTTCCTTCTCCTTGAGGGAGGAAAAATCCTTTGGTCATTTTGCTCTTAGTCATCAGCTTGTGGAAACAGGCTATCCAAAGACATACTGGGGACTCCACTGCAGGTGTGGTTGCCATAAAACAGATGGGCTTCATGGATCTGTAGTTCACTCCACCTAGAGTATCTTTGTGCCTGTAATAAATTCTTCAAGGCTGTAATCTCGGATGCGTGATCCATAGTGGTATTTATTTTGGAACATCTGCAGCCACACGTGCATGAAAGAACAGCAGCAGAAAGACAGCTGTTAGCATGATTTGAGACTGGAAGCAAGCCAATGGGTGGGTGGAATCCTTGGGACAAGAGAACTGTAAGCAAGAGGTAAAGTTAATATCCTTCTTCCCTCAGCAGGGTTCCACGTCAGTGTTTGTGCTCAGTGTTTTGTTTTTAGGGCAACTTTCAAGTAATATAATAAAATCAACCAAAGCCTCATTATTTATTAGGTATAGTTATCTTGAGTTTTCAGTTCAGGGAATGTTCTGTGCAAAATTGACATAGCTCTGATGCTGTGTTTAACAATATTCCTCTTCTTCCCTTTCAAAGTTTCAGAATATTTAGGCCAGTGAAGTTTCTGTATGTTGTGGATGATTCATTTGGGCCATGGGAGGAGGGTGACAGTTACTTGCTACACAAATCTTTCCTGTGATTCATGAAACAGCATTTGTGTCAGCCTTGTAGAAGGCAGTTCATCTGCCTCCTAGTAGGAGGGAAAAATGCTGGCGTCGCTGCTGTCAGATGGGCATTGAAAAAATGATGGTTAGACAAAAGAAAGTAGCAGGAACGCTGGGCTCTGTCTGCAATAGTTACTGATGTACTTAATGAAAGACCGATATATATCAAGCGTAGATGACTTTAAGGAGAACAGCACTGCTACAATAGCCAAAAATGCAAAACAGTGTTGCTTTTTGTTGTGTCTATATATTTTCTTGACTTTGTGTAAAAATGTCTTTGCACTTTTCCTTCTGGTTGGTTGAATCCATGGTGGTTTCATACGGGAGAAGGCCCCTATTGCTGATCCTTGTCTCAGCAAAACTTTCAGTTTCTGCTTGTAAGGGCAGGGAGGCCAAATACAGTGCTGTCTGCTTGTTCTCTGCAGAGAGATTTTTGCACACTACTGTAACAGTAAACAGGTGACAGTTCACTAAATTCTGTTAGCCTCCACATAGGAAGGCATATCCTCTGGCCCACCAAAATGTTGAATACAAACATTTAAGTGTAAACTTCCTTGCCAAAGTCCATGACCCAAATCATCCTAGCTTGATTTGCTCATGAAAGGAATACACCCTACAAAGGATCTCAATTTAGCATGGAAGATGGCTCAGCTGTTTCTGTGGAACTGTTCATCTTCTCTTCAAGACTCCACGGAGGTCACCCTCTCGGTCCAGGATCCATGCAGAGTAGATGAAGACTGGGATACTGGGGGACCTGTATTATCATTTAACCTGGGGTTGTATTCTCTTTACTATAGAGCCTCGCTATCCCAACCATCCCACAATTCCCCTTGCTCCCACTTCACCCAATGACCCAGAAGCATCATGAGGAATTCCTAGTAGTACTGCTCCAATGGATGTCTAGTACATCCATGGAGATCTGCCTCAGAGTCTCACTCACCCATACCAATCAAGACACCCTCATAAAACAATAGATATAACCAAACAGGGGGATGAATAAGGGAAGGGAAAGGTGTTACATGTGGGGTATGGGCGTGGTCTACTTACACCACCTTGTCTCCCTGTTAAATGCATGTAGACTCACAGGGCTCAAGAAACATTCTCATCTTGGGGGTCTTGCTTATTGACAAAATATAATAGTTTAGCATCAGCTCCAGCACTAATCTGCCAGCCCTTCCCCTTAGGTTTCAAGTATCAGGGAGTAGCCATGTTAGTCTGTATCCACAAAAACAACAAGGAGTTCAGTGCCACCTTAAAGACTGACAGATTTATTTGGGCATAAGCTTCTGTAGCATTTGAAGAAGTGGGGTTTTTACCCACGAAAGCTTTTGCCCAAATAAACCTGTTAGTCTTTAAGGTGCCACTGGACTCCCCTTAAGTTTGACAGTTCATGCCTAAACCCATCTCCTTCCTAAAGCCTTTATCGGATGAGGCTTCTACTATTTCAGGTATATTTCTCCTGGCTGACCTGGACAGCCAACTCCCAGGTCCTTCTCCTGACTCTATGCATCCCACCTTTGTCTGCTCAGGCTCCTTTTATTAGGAACTGCCACCTCTGGGCTGCTGGCACATGATGGTTGGTCACCTGGCTCAGCTGCTGGTCAGAGCCTAGAAGCAGGATGTTAGGATGTGGGCATGTGCCCAAGAACCAGCATGCCATTATATGAGATTGTTGTATAGTTTTAAGAGAACATTCTGGAAAATATTCATTCAGCATTGTTTTGAAAGGGAGAGAGGGTGCTCCTGGGACGGGTGATAGCGAAGGAAGATGAACCTCTCACAGCCACCAGTACAAAGGGATGATGACCTGCAACATAAGACATGATGGTTAAATTACTAGAAAATGGGTGGTGTCAAAATGCACATATCTGCCAGAACAAGAGAGGTCTCTAATATAGCGAGGGCTTTTGGAAGTTCTTGGTCCTTTGTTGGCCAATGAGACCAACAAAGGACCAGGCCCTCATCTAGTGTGAATTGATGTAGTGCCACTAAAGTCAGTGGGGCTGTGGTGACTTACACCAGCTAAGGGTCTGATTCTTGTGGCCAGTCCTCTGCTTCACAGGCTGCCAATTCAGGGTATCCACAATATAACCTGATTGCTCAAACCAGTTAGGCAACATTTTTCTGCATTCTCCACAAGCTGCTAGTGATGTAGAAGCACAGCAAGGAAGAAGTTACAATAATTGAGCCCCAGGGTCATCCAGAGGCTGTGTTCCTGTTGCATTGTTGTCATGGGCTAAGTAAGGGTGCAGCTGAAAAAAATTGCACAACTGTATATGAGAATTTTCTCTCCCTGAATGGTAATGGCTGAATAAAGAATAAATGAGTTTACAATGGAAAAGTAGAGACATAAATGAAGATAGAGAAAGGTGTTAGGAGTATGCAGAGGGGAGTAAAAATAGCTGTGTCTAACTGAACACCTGTTCTGTATTCATTACATTTGAGTAGGCATGACTACTATCTGGATAAAAGCACTGTTTGATTCATCCATATGGCTAAGTCTTCCATTATTTCCTGTTATAAAATGCTGACTCTGGATTTTATAATACTAATGTTTATTTTGGGGGAGGGGAGAAATAAAGGGGACTAATTATAGCTTTGAACTCCACTACAGTGAGACAGGGTTTCTATTAAATATTTCTCAGGCAGAATGATGAGTCATGAAATGCAACTTCTGCAGAAAATATCCTGATTGCCTAATGACTAGATGGTGGTAACTGAAATTACACACACTCTCTCTCACTCTCATGAAACCCAGGAAATGTCTGTCTCTGAGTAAGTTGTTTATTGAAGTTACCCAAGAAATGTAAAAGGGCTTATGATTGCAAAATGGGTAAAAAAAAACAACAAAAAACTGAAATTTGAGGAACATGACACACACCTGCTGTACACTACAAATAGTGAAATATTGTTACTGTATTTTCATTCACAATATGGGAAGTACTTTGCATATTTTAAAGATAATAAGGTACCTTCCTTGTTAGGAAACAGAGGTTAAGCACTGATCAACTGTAAAGAAAGAAAAGCATTGAATTACCGGATGAAAGTAACAAAATTAAGTATCATTAGCACAAAACCTTTATAATAAGGATTGCCACAGCATCGTATGGTGCAGAGTACATTAAACAGTTGCTCCTCTGACTTACAGTTCAAACACAATTTCATATCAGAGGGAGATGAAATTCACTTTCCATCATAGATTTTTAAATTCAGAAAGAACCTTTATTATATCATCATATGGTCTGAATCTTGTGATGCCATATGCCCTAACTTTCATTTGGATTCTCTCCTTGGCCCTACTTCATTACTGCTCCAACAATTTATGGTTAGCCTAGAGCAGGGGTAAGCAACCTATGGCATGGGTGCCAAAGGCGGCACGCGAGCTGATTTTCACTGGCACTCACACTGCCTGGGTCCTGGCCACCGGTCTGGGGGGCTCTGCATTGTAATTAAATTTTAAATGAAATTCTTAAACATTTTTAAAATCTTATTTACTTTACATATAACAATAGTTTATTTATATATTAAAGACATAAAAAGAGACCTAAAAATGTTAAAATGTGTTACTGGCACGCAAATCCTTAAATTAGAATGAATAAATGAAGACTCGGCACACCACTTCTGAAAACTTGCCGACCCCTGACCTAGAGCATGTTTTAGAAAGACATCCAATAATTAAGAGTTTGGATAAATTGACCTCCATATGTTGGAAAGACTGCAGACTTTTTAAATTCTGCAGTAGAAACGTTTTCTCTTAGAGTTTATAAATTTGGAAGGTTTTGCCCCGTAAGCCTGTAATTCAACTTTGGGAGGCTATGTCTACCTTTCAGATAACAGAATTTAAATTAATTGGGATTTGAGTAATTAAATGTTCACTGTTATTTTAATAATTTATGTTTTAAAACTATTGCAGATGAATTTAGCTAACTCCTATCCAGTCATGTTCCCATTTGCATGCAGGAATGATGAGCACCTATGTACTTTGTTTTGCAGATGATGTGGAGGAGGTTAACAGTATGGAAAGTGTGATGTTAGAATATGCTGCAATGGACAGAGAGCTAAACCATTATATGCAAGCAGTTGAAGCTACAGTACATCAGGTAAATAATCATTGCCATGCCAAATATGGATGAGTTTTCTAAAACACTTTTAATTCATACAAAAATTACATTAAAATAACATTTAGTCTTCAGAGTCAAAGGCTGCAAAGTTAGGAAATGCCAGAATCAAGGCTGCCCATGCACCCTTAATTCAGTCCCCTTTGTACATGCATTGTGATATAGTGTTTAATTACATGATCACATACTACTTTTTCCACAGGACTCCTATCTCCTTCAGTGCAGAAGATGGAAGGATGATCCCCTGGTTCAAGCAGTTGAATGCCACCTTTAGGAACTGGGTTCTATGTTTCTGTGTGATGCTGAGCAAACAACTTTTTTGTTTTTAAAAAAGCAAACCTGTAATCAGAAATTTCATGATCTTGAACCACATTGATTCTCATATAGATTCATCATCAAGGTTAGAACCTTCAAATCTATAGCCCAGCCCTCTGCCACTTGAGCTAACAGATTAAGTAATAGCAGTAGAAAGTTGCCATCTTCTATGAAGCCAGCCACAAGAGGGAGATGAGGCACACATTTTGCCGGGCTTTCACAGCTGTTTGCTGACAGCAGAGGAATGTTGAGCCTCTGTAATCTTGAGCTCTATTCCAGGTTCTGGAGAAAAGTGTGCTGTAGTGATTAGAGCTCCTTTTGCCCATGTCCCTTTCTTTTCTTGCCCCTTCCAGTCTGTTCATGGCTGTGTACTAATCTCCCCTCCCCATTTTGCCACCCGCAGCTTCCCATCCTGGTCCCTAAGTCCTGACCATCAGCACTTTGTTCCAGGCCCAGTCCCCTATCCCAGTTCAGTTCCTCATCTCAGACTCCCCCATCGTCTCTCTCCCATCTCAGCTCTTCACCTGTCTGCCTTCCTGGCAAGCTGATTGTTTTCATCAACTGCCTTGCCACCAGCAGGGGGAGCACTGAAAGCACAGAAGAGAGAATGTCCTTGCTTTCATTGCCTGTGACTGGCCCCAGAGCAGTCCCCAGCTGCCAGGAGAAGCAATTGCAGGGAAAGCCCTGCTCTCAGCCCCTGTCCCCTGCTCAGTACAGAGTGGGAGTCTTCTGTGAATTTGGCTGCTAAGTCTCGACTGAGAATATGCAAACAGAGATTTTCAGGGGCTCATAACCTAGTCAGTTGTGGGCAGATTTTCACAGAGAGAAAAAGAGACATCTCTGCCACCATAGCATTCTCCCTACCAAATATCACATCTCTTCTCTAAAGCACAGAAGACCTAGAGCTTTGACAGGTGTTTTAAAAAAAAGTCACATGGTAAAAAAGTCACCCTGAGCAGGTGTCTTCAATCTAGGAGAAGAAGTGTAATATAGGGTACAACCTCACAGCAGAACAGAGAGATCAGTGGAGGACAGCAGGTGTTTTTTCTGTAGCTGTTCGTGGAAAATGGGAGCTTCTACAGCTCTACTCTTCTATTTATTACTTATTCTGCACCCATCAAGTGCACTAATTTCAAAGCATGCAGGTAGCCTCCAAACTATACAGCATCTCTCCTGCCAGCGTCTATGGCCAGCTGTCAATCTGCCTTAGAAAGAGGGGCACTTTCCCCTAACAGCTATGTAATACTTAAGAGGAATGAGACACTGGTGCTCTTTCTCCTTCAAACTTGCCAAAGTTAAAGTGGCTGCTATTGGAATCAGAACAGACAGAACCACATGTTAAATCAGCCTCCCGCTGACTTGGGACAGGTCCAACAGAGGGTCCAACACTTTCCCAGGGACAAAGCACCAGGCTATTAATTTGTGCAGACAGAGGTTACCATTTTTCATTTATTATCAAAACTCAACCTGAAGGGTAAAAAAAACACCTTTCATCAATCTGATCTTACCAAGTGTGTGTGTGTGGTGTTGTTCACTGTGTGCGTTTGTATGTGTGTGTGTGTGTGTGAGAGAGAGAGAGAGAGAGAGAGAGAGAGGAAATGGAAGAGCACACTGATTCCAAACATGTGATTCTGTATGCCCTGCTTTCTTGTTATAAACCACATTTAAAAATGAGTGTCCTATCATCTTCAAGCTTTCATACTGCTTGATGAATAGGGAGAGCTTGCCCTCTGTCTGCAGGCAAGATCTGTTCTGCTGCAGTTATCTGGAGTTCAAACTCCTGATATTTCACCTTATGTAACCCTTGCCAGTTGCACTTACATGCCAGTATAAGATGACAAGCTCACAGTAAAAATAACAAGGAAGTAGTATGAAGTATAGTTACAGGTTTCCAAAAGCCAAGTCTTTGTTGACTTAATCTGCAGTTGGAGCAACACACAAGGTGAAACTTAGCCGCATCCTCTTCTGGTTGAATCAGCAGCCAGTTGAGTAAGAAATGAGCAAATGCAGTGCTGTTTCCAACAATAGACTGTGGGAAATCCTTTGTCCGTGGAAATTCCCTCTGACACTGAATTTAGCTCACCTGTGTAATGACTTGCCTTATGCCACTTCTCCTTTTTTAACAAGAGTGTGTTTCCTGTAAAGTAAACACCGCCCAGGTTACTCTCCATGCAAAAGAAGCCTAAACAGTGATGTCCTTTGTTTGTTTTCACTTAAAATAAAATTAAAGGCCAGATTGTTCTGTTCTGGTCCTTTTATGCTCCTTAAGTGGAACAAAGAGGCTGGAAACCAAGCTGGACTGGCCAGATGAGAATTTCTTGCCTTGGGGAGCTTTTATCTGACAGAAGGAATAGTGTACCCAGCTCCTGTGATACCCTTTTGCCCCCTCTCAGCCCTGTCATGGTGGAGTACTATGGGCAGGGGAGTGACTGAAGTGCTAGGCTCTTCATTTATGCTCTTCTGGTATATGGCTCATTAGAGGCTGTGTTTAGTTTGTGTAATTTAGAGCAGTCCCTAGACTATTCCAACCAAGGCAGATTTCAGGGTAGCGCAGATCTGCCCTGAGAATCAGAAAACCATAACTAGCTCCCTGATGGCTCTGTAGCTCAGACCATCTGATGCACAACAGAGAATCTGGGCATTTATTGCGCCAGTGGAAGGAAGATATTAAGGTGGGTCTGGTAGTGCCGCCTATACTTAAGGTTGCCCAACATTTCCCATTATAAGACTCTGCCATTTATCTCTCTTGTGCTATTGCTGAGCATAGGCAGCATGCAAGTGAAGGAAGAATCAGCTCGACTAATGCAGAGTGGTGAAGAAGAGTGGAGGTGGGAATCTCCATCCTTAGAGGTTTTTAAGGCCCAGCTTCACAGAGCCCTGTCTGGGATGATTTAGTTGGTGTTGGTCCTGCTTTGAGCAGGGGATTGGAATAGGTGACCTCCTGAGGTCTCTTCCAGCCCTAATATTGTAGCAGGGTTGCGGGGGAGGGAGTCAGTAATGTGGTTGTAGGAGCCAGAGACTGGGAAGGAGTAGTGGAAGAGTGCACTGGCAGGAGGAAAGGGGAGGGGGAAGGATTGGGGAGAGGAAGAGGCAATTGGATGGGATGGTCGGCAGGAGCCAGGAGGGTTGGATGGAGCTGAAGAAAGGTAGAGTGGCTGAGGAGCCGTATAGAGATATAGAGGGAAGAGGTTGGACAGCAGAAGTGGAGGTAAAGAGCAGAGGAGTTGGACCAAGGTGATCAGAGCAGAAGGGGAGGGGGCATAAACTGGAGAGAGGGGGTTCGGAGGTTGGATCAGTTACAGAAGTGGCAATAAATGCAGTGAATGAGACATGGCATTGTAGGAAGAGAGAGGATGTTGTCATGGTTAAGGCAGATGAATGCCCTGCTAGATAATTGGATTCGAGACCTGCCTCTGCCACAAGGATGCTGAACAAGGCACTTAAACCAGATTGTTCACAGATGGTCACTAATTGTGTGTTCCTCTTTTCTGGGTGACCAAACGAAAGCCAGATTGGCAGAGGTTCTGTAAGTGAAGTGGGTGCTATGTATTTTTTTTTTTTTTTTGAAGTGCAGTAAAATGTGAAGTTCTCTGAAAAGACAGGCCCCAAGTGTCTCAATTTGGACACTCAAAATTAGTGGACAGTTTAACTCTTAATCTCTCTGTTCCTCAGTTACCCAACTGTAAAATAGGAATAATCTGACATGCGTGTCATGAGGATCACTTAATTTATGTTTGTGACACACCTGTATACTTTGGTGAAAGCACTAGAGAAAAGCCCAGAGGAAATGCATAATTTTGTATTCTTTGCAGGGTTTGGATAGTGTAAATTAAACTCTGGGGCCACACAGTGAATAAGAAAAATAAAGAAATGTCAAATAGCTACACAGTACTAAGTGAGCCACTTTCACTACACATCCTGATTGATTCCCAGAGCAGGTCCGTTTAGTATACTGAAGGAGGCAGCGGCCCTTTGGAAAAAAAGCACGTGTAATTAAGAGACTGTATTATAATACATGTGAACAAAGGGGGCAAATTAGAGTTGCACAGGCAACCTTAGTTCTGGCATTTGCTAACTTTGGCATGCTTGACTCTGCAATCTTAATGTTCTTTTAACATAGCTTTTTGGATTTAATTTAGAATGAATGCAGTCAGCACAGAACTTCAATCTCCAAGTTATACTTTAAACAGCATTACAGTGTTAAGGTTGTGTGCTCACTTCCCTACAAAAGCTGGGTTGAGGATGCATTTCAACACCTTTTTAATATTTAGTTCCCTTTTGTGTGTGTGTGTGTTGTGCTAAACAGCATGTAGAGGCTGTCATTATGTTTGTAACATAGCCAGGCATATTTTATGTGAATTAGTTATCTCCTACCCATATGGTTCACTTTCATAATACGTTGGAGGCCATCTTTCATACAATGCAACAGAATCTGCATTTATCAAATAGCGTGTAAAGAAATACAAGAGCAATGTTCTTGCTGTATTTAGGTTCATGTAACACATTCTCAACATGATCTCTGAGTGCCTTACTGCGAGCAAAAGAATCTTTCTCCTTTGTCGAGTCTAAAGGTACGTCTGTACATACAGCGGTGCAGCTGTGTCAGTACAGCTGTGCCTCTGAAGCACATCTGGTGAAGATGCTCTATGCCAATGGGAGATTGCTCTCCCATCAGCATAAAAAACCTTCCTCCATGAGTGGTGGAAGGTATGTCGGTGAGAGAAGCTGTCCCACTGACATAACACTGTGCACATGAATGCTTATGTTGGTATAACTTATATCGCTCAGGATGTGGAATATGTAGATGTAGCCAGTGATCTAGATTCTGCAAATTCTTATTCCTGTACTTGTCTGTGTGTACTTTGACTTCAGTAGGGCTATTTGCATTTGAAAAATTAAGCATGTGCCTAAGTGTTTGCAGGATCATCCCTTAGGTAAGAGGGAATTTATCAGAGCAAGACGCATAGTATCTCTGCTCTCCCAGTGCCTGGTCAAGTCAGGGCTTTGGGTCTAGACAAGATGGAGGTGATGCTTATACACTGGGAGACCCTCTAGAAGAAAAGGTGAAGGTCATATCTACTCCCACTTTTTTAGAAATCTGCTTGTTATTTATTACTTTGTGAAATAATGAGTCCTAGTGGATAGAGAGCTGGAGTGGGATTCAGGAGACCTGGATTCCATTTGCAGCTTTGCTATTGGTCTGCTTGGGTAACTGTGGGCGAGTCACTTTACTGCTATGTGCCTCAGTTTTCCTGTCTATAAAATGGGGATAATGATGCTTACCTCCTTTGTAAAATGCTTTGAGCCCTACCAATACAAAGTGCTATATGAGTAGGCATTATTTTATTTTATTACTGAGGATTGTAATTGGGAGTCTTCTGGGTTCTGCAGATACTTTTGGATTCCTAGGTAACCCCAAGAGCAAGACTCTTAGTGACTTAGTGGTTTTTTTCATATGGATTTAAACTTTGGGGGTGGGAAGCCAAGGCATTCTCAGCAATTGGGCTCTTGATTCTGGAATTCATTCCCCTCATTTATTGAACACACCCTGAGTTAAGGCATATGTGTCCACTGGCATTTTTCCTGAGTAATTTGCCTTAGTGAGTTCTGTTTTTGTCTTGTTTTTTCCTGTTAGGAGCAGTTTGGGGGTTGGGTGGTTAATATGATTATCTCCAAATATGCAGTATATTATTTTAATTAAAGTAAATATTTCCAAAGATCATGATGAGTGTTTTTTTCATAAACCAGACTTTAATCCAGTCATTCTTAGGAGTTATTTGGGTTTTTTTGCTAGTATTAAGAATTTTTAAAATCTGCCTTATTTATTGCTGACAAAAATCAGTAATTTTACTTGTAGACACTCTTATGTCTCAGAACAATGGCTGAACAAGGAGAATGTTATTTTGAACTCTTTAATATAGTTCCTCAAACCACATAGTCCAGGGGTGGGCAAACTTTTTGGCCTGAGGGCCACATCGGGGTTACAAAACTGTATGGAAGGCTAGGTAAAGAAGGCTGTGCCTCCCAAACATCCTGAGCCCTGCCCCCTATCTGCCCCCTCCCACTTCCCACCTCCTGACTGCTCCCCTCAGAACACCCGACCCATCCAACCCCCCGTGCTCCTTGTTCTCTGACCGCTCTCTCCCAGGACCCCTGCCTCTACCCCCGCCCCCAGGACTCCACCCCCTACCCAAGCCCCCTTGCTCCCTGTCCCCTGACTGCCCTGACGCCTATCCACACCCCAGCCCCTTGACAGGCCCCCTGGGACTCCTACATCTATCCAACCCTGCCCCCCCCATTCCCAGTCTTGTGACACTCTCCAAACCTCCTCCCTATCCAACTGTTCCCTGTCTCCTGACTGCCCCCGCAGGATCCCATGCCCTTTATCCAACCACCCGCTCCCTTACCATGCCACTCAGAGCAGCAGGAACTTGCAGCCCCGTCGCCCAGTAGGAGCTATCCACCATGCTGCCCGGCAGGAGTGGTGAGCCAGAGTGCTGGCAGTGCAGTGAGATGAGGCTGCAGGGGAGGGGGAACAATAGGGGAGAGGCCGGGGGGATCCTCCCCAGCTTGGAGCTCAGATCGGGCAAGACGGTTTCATGGGTCGGGTGTGGCCCACGGGCCATAGTTCGCCCACCTCTGACATAGTCATACTCCATTATTATTATGTATTAAGGTTAGAATAAAGGCCTCATTGTTCTAGGCCAGGGGTCGGCAGCCTTTTAGAAGTGGTGTGCCTCGTCTTCATTTATTCACTCTAATTTAAGGTTTTGCTTGCCAGTAATGCATTTTAATGTTTTTAGATGGTCTCTTTCTATAAGTCTATAATATATAACTAAACTATTGTTGTATGCACAGTAAATAAGGTTTTTAAAATGTTTAAGAAACTTCATTTAAAATTAAATTAAAATGCAGAGCCCCCCTCGACTAGTGGCCAGGACCCGGGCAGTGTGAGTGCCACTGAAAATCAGCTCGCGTGCCGCCTTCGGCACGTGTACCATAGGTCGCCTACCCCTGTTCTAGGCACATAGTAAGAGACAGTCCCTGTCCTGAAGATTTTATAATCTTTATAGATTAGACAGACGAAGGGAGGAATATTATCTCCATTTTACAGATGAAGAACTGAGATACAAAACCCCAGATTCTCAAAGGTATTTAAGTGCCTAACTCCCATTGAGCTAAATACCTTTGAGAATATGAGCCAAAACAATTAAGGGCATTCTGCATAGTGTCAAGCATTCTGTCCCAGTCCCCCATAGCATTTAAGCATGTGCTTAACTTTAAGCATGTAAGTTACTTCATTGATCTGCCTGTGATTACTCACATGCTTAAAGTTAAGCATGTGATTTAGGCCAGAGGAATCGGAGAACTAAGTGACTTACCCATGATCACACAAAGTCTGTGGCAGAACCCGGATTGGAACTGAGATCTCCTAAATCCCCAGTCCAGGTCTTTAATAACAAGACTGTCCTTCTCGTCATTTTCTTTATTCTGTCAGTCATGCTCAGATTAAAATAGCAAAGCATTATTGATAACTAATTTAATTTGTGCAATAATGAAACCTCTTTTACTAACATGGCAGAATGAAGCACTAGGCACTTGGGGTAAGCAACTACTTGATGGTGTCTTTTAAGTACAATGAGAAGTTTTAATTTATACTGGATGGCTCTAATCCATCAAATGGCTCCACATTGATGGGCTCTTACATTAACTCAGAGCCCAGTTCAGTCAGCATGACTCTACCAAAGTGCAATGAATGACCTGATTTGATAGCCATGTTCTGTTCCTCAGTTTACTTATTTTTTTAAAATAGGATTGGTAATATTTTGTGATAGGCACAGTTAAATAACATTCAATTGCAAAATTAACTAGGTTCCACTTTTTTTGTTTTGGTGGCAAAAAGAATGTACTACAGCAAAGCTGAGATTAAACAATTATTTTGGTGAACAACCTAGTCCTGGAGCTAAATAGTTATGAGGCTGTAACATTTGTTATATGTTATACTTAAGGTGTGTGTATTTTTCTTGAGACTTAAAGGTGATTAAAGATACATTACATTATTAAATCTGTATACTGCCGTCACTTAACACCTGGGTTTTGTCAGTCTAGTACATGCAGAGTTGTTTTATGGAGCACTTTAATTTGCTCTGGAAGCCTCAGCACTAAAGTACATTCCTCCATTTTATTCGTTCCCTTCCCTTTGTTTAATTAATTAATTACTTTGAACACTCACAATTGATCCTCTCCACATAGATTTACTGTGTTTCTTCCTATTTAAATCATTCTATTTATAACAAGTTCTGCTTGTTAAGGATGACTTAATACTTGTGGGGGTTTTTGCTTTTTTTACTTTGAGCCTGATTCAGCAAGGAACTTAAACATGTATCTAACTTAATGGATAGTCCCAGTGAAGTTAGCAGGATTGTATGTACTTAAAATTAGGCGTGTACGTAATTATTTTGCTGATTTGGGGCCCAAGATTATAAAACAGGGCCTGATCCTGCCCAAAATTCAATTGCAGGTGTCATACTTAGTATCGTTTGTAGTCCAGTTGATTGTACTCTACTCTTAGTAATAAACCTTACATCAGGTATTAAGTGTTTGCAGATTGGCCTCATTTTGAGGACCTTACCTTGTGTACTTGATATAAATGGCATTATCTTAGGGTATGTCTACACTGTAGCAGCACAACTACAGCACTGCATTTGTGTCCCTGTAGCACTATACTATAGATGCTTCCTACATCAATGGAATGCTTTTTCTGTCATTGGTTTTTACCAGCTTATTTTCTCCCCAGCACTACTAATTGTGGATGTTTGGTACAGGAGCTAGTTGCACTGGGAGAGAGCAGTTTATAAATTCATAAATTCCAAGGCAATTATGATCATCTAGTCTGACCTCCTACATAACAGAGGCCATAGAAAGCCCCTAAAATAATTCCTAGAGCAGATCTTTTAGAAACACATCCAATCTTGATTTAAAAATTGCCACTGATGGAGAATCCGTCATAACACTGGATAAGTCATTCCAATACTTTGATACCGGGTTGTATGAGGAGGGCAGTTAAAAGGAGTGATGGAAGGTTGGTATCTCTGGGAGTCAGAATTAAGGTGGATGGTCCATGTTCTATGGTAGTTGTGATAATAATAAGGTGTATGAGTGTAAGTGAAGGAGTAGAGGGTACATACTATTAAGTGGCTTATTTTTCTTTTCTGTTTTTGCGAATATGAATCAGGTAGGGGGAGGGTGGGTGGAAGCCCTAACTGCTTCATAACAAAGCTTTATGTGTATTATTTCGTTAAGATTTTAATGCTTGTTTAGAAGTTGTCATTGGATGGGTATTTCTCCCCTCCCCCCATCAACAGTAAGGCACAAATCCTATTGTAAGACCATTAACAAAATATGTCAGTAAATTGTAGGTCCTTATGGAGAGGGTATTATAGGACCCTACCCCATCAATCAGATTTCCACATTCTGTGTGGACCTACCCCTTGTGCAGTGAAATGTTTATAGTGCTTGGTCAACCGGCACATTTCAAAAGAAGACACTGTAGTGAAAAATTGTTATGGTTATTACTTTTATTATATGTGTTGCAGTAGCATCTTGCACCTTGAGACGTGGATAATACATTTCATTTTTGAAATCCAGTTTACTTGAGCATTTTAGGAGTGCCCACCAAATCTCTAAAAGGGGAAACTTCCTCTTTTGCACTTCTATAATTTATACACAACTGAAGTATTTTTTAAAAATCTCTACAAAGTATTTGCATCCCAAGTTTCAGCCTAGAGAAAATGTCTGCGATGGAAGTATGTATAGCGTTTGAACTCTCATTGATTATGGTGGTCACAATTTGTCAGAATATGTTGCCCTGATTTTGGAATCTTAATGTGCTTACAGCTATGCGTTGTGCCTTTTTTTATTCCATTTATTTAGTTTTACAAAATGCACTCATCACGTAATCTCCAGGGGAATGTATTATAATTAAAAACAATGCACGTGACTTGTTGTTAACTTGAAGACTCCTTCCTCAGGAAATAAACAAAATATCTACCCTACAGTCACCTTCCTCTCTGCTGCTTTCTACTTAGGATTGTCAGGCATCCAGTTTTTGACCAGAAAGCCTGATGAAAAAGGAATCCTGATGGCTCCAGTCAGCACTGCTGACCAGGCCGTTAAAAGTCCGGTCGGTGGAGCAGCGGGGCTAGGGCAGCTCTCTGCCTGCCCTGGCTCTGCATGGCTTCCAGAAGTGGACAGCATGTCTGACTCCTAGGCGGATGGGTGGCTGTGGGGCTCTGTGCACTGCCCCCGCCTCGAGTGTCAGCTCCACAGCTCCCATTGGCTGGGAACCGCAGCCAGTGGGAGCTGTGGGGGCAGCATCTGCAGACAGGGGCACCACGCATCATGCAGATCTGCCTGGCTCCGCTTCTGCCTAGGAGCTGAAGGGACACGCTGGCCACGTCCGAGAGCCGCCTGACATAAGTGCAGCCCATGCTCTGAACCCCCTTCCGCGTTCCAAACTCCTTGGTCCCAATCCAGACCCCCCTCCTGCACACCAAACTCTTCATCTCTGGCCCCACACCAGAGTCCACACCTCCAGCTGGAGCGCTGACCCACTCCCCATGGCCCAACTCCCTGCCTCAGCCCGGGGACCCCACCCCCACACTCTGAACCCCTCATTTGTGGCCCTATCCAGAGCCTGCACTGCCTCCGCAGCCCAGAGCCCATACCCGCTCCCTCACCTTATCGCAGTGCCCCAGCCCGGAGCTCCCCCCACACTCCAAACTCCTCATTTCTTGCCCCACCCCAGAGCCCGCACCCCAGCAAAGACCTCACGTCCTCATGCACCTCAACCTCATGCCTAGCCCAATGAAAATGAGCAAGTGAGTGAGGCTGGGGGAGAGTGAGTGATGAAGAGAGAGGGATGGTGATGGGGCCTTGGAGAAGGGGTGGGGTAGGGGCAGGGCCTTGGGAAGGGGCGGGGCAGGACAAGGGTGTTGGGCTTTCTGCAATTGGAAAGTTGGCAACCCTATTCCTACTGCCACTACAATCATGGCCAGTGCTACCATTTTAGGCCCAAGTCCTATAACTGTATCTACTAATGTGGACTGTGTTCCCATGTGGATTAGCAATAACTTATATGGGTTCTCCGTGAGATTAGGGGTTCTGTCCTACTGGTACTGATTGCAGGATTATAACCTTAATATACTAGAGCCCCTGACAAAAGAAGTAATATATTTGGAAATCCTTGGAGCATGTTAAATAATAAATGTTGGTTTATGGCTGGAAAAATGAAGATGAACTATGAAGTAAGTTACTGTATGTGCTTTCCATCCCAACCTTTCAGTTAAGTAAATTTATTTTTATTTTCCTTCTGTAAGGTATTTTCTGTAATCCTCAGTGCATTGTTTTTATTGAATGACTAATGCATCTAGTAGATCTGAATTATGTGCACTGAGTCACTTCTTTGTTTTATGATATATTTAAATGTTTAAATCTCTATGGAAATGAAATATTCCAAAGGACTTTAACCTTTTGTTCTGGATATGTTTGTGTGTGTCATTTGTGTCAGCACAGCCTGTGCTATGGAGAAAATCTTTTGGCTGATGAAGATTACCAAGCTGCTGTTTCACAAAACGTATCTAGAAAATAGAGATGAAATGAGCAACAGGTGTGTTTTTATTGGTTTTTTTTTCAGAACCTAAGTTTTGTGTTCAGAGTTTGCATACATGTTTGTAAACTGAAAATAATCCAGATCCGTTGTCTCTACTGTACCATCCCCCTTTAGGGTGACTAGATGTCCCGATTTTATAGGGACAGTCCCGATTTTTGGTTATTTTTTTTTTATATAGGCTCTTATTACCCCCCACCCCTGTCCTGATTTTTCACATTTGCTATCTGGTCACCCTATCCCCCTTATTTGTCATTTTTCACTGGTGTCAGAAACATTGCTCCTGGCAGATGAACTAATCTTTGCATTTTTCTAAGCCATTGTTCACCAACATCCATATAGTTAACTTTTGGTTTTCCCCTCTTCTGTTCTCTGTCTGCAGCTAATTCACACTTTGAAGCTAAGGCAGGCCTTGTCTACCAGTTATATTGGTGTACTTATACCAGTATAATCTACCCTGCCCCTGCCCCGGGTGTCATTGATCAGAGATTTTTGTTAGCAGTGCCTGTCAGGCCTGCATATACACTCTACACATTTTTGTGGCTGTTATCAAGGAGATAGAGGTCTGCACAGGTGAACCGCCCTCAGTTCCCTCTCGACCCCCTTTGGCCTGAGACTGAGTACAGAGTGTGCTCGTTCTCTTCACATATTCGTTTCCAATATAGTTAATATGTTTAGTATTAGTTTAGCTTCTTAGTAGTTGTTGGGAACTGTTGTTTCTCCTTTTTGTGTTTTTGTCAGTAAGGGATTTTTCTGGACATGGTTTTGGTATATGTCAGGATCCCTGAGTTTTAAGAGTTGTCTTTCCTGCTGGTAGGTTATCCCAGTCAATGATGGGCCTCCGCTATTTGGATGTTATAGTGACTGAAATCTGCAGAGGCACAACCTGATCCTCTATACGTATTTTCTCCAGCCTGTATGCTGTGGTTCCTGCCTGTAGATCAGATGCTGCAGTTGGCAATGCAGTTCTGTTTAGAGTAATGGACTTTGTTCCAAAGCTAGGGTGACCAGACAGCAAGTATGAAAAATCGGGACAAGAGGTGGGGGATAATAGGAGCCTATATAAGAAAAAAAACCCAAAATCAGAACATCTGGTCACCCTATCCGAAGCTCCTCCCTCCTTAGGGGATATTGCTCAGGAGTCACCAGAAGTCGTGCAGCCATCGGGACAGCACTTGAGGAAAGAGGAGAGCTTACTCACTTTGTGGAGTAACTGGAGTTCTTTGAGATGTGTCTCCCTAAGATGCTCTACTATCTGCCCTCCTTCCCCTCTGCTTTGTAGTTTTCCTTGTGGGACTTTGTGGTAGAGATGAAAGTGAGGGTGGTTCACCCATGGAGCCCTATATATCCTTGGTATGGGGTATGAGGATGTATTGAGTGCATGCATCGGATAAATGGGCACTGCTACCAAATATCTGATCAAAGGCACCGGGAGTGCATGCACACCTGAAGTGGAGCACCCATCTGGGGACACATCTCAAAAAAACTCCAGTTACTGTACAGAGTGAGTGACATCTCTTTCTAGTGCACTCTCCCCCCTGCCCTTGTGTGGACACTCTTATTCCAATAAAAAAGAGGCTTTTTAAAATTTAGCTTAAGCCCCTTCACAAGTGACACAAGCTAAACTGAAAAAAGGCACACTTCTACTAGAATAAAAGTATTTACACTGGGGGTTATACCAGTATAATTATATCAAATTAAATTCACACCTTACTTTGTACTGGTGTAACATTCCTATGTAGACAAGCCTTTATACTCTTCCTTGAATTACATTTCTATATCTACTGCTTTTTGAATTTATTCTCTGATCTATTCTTTTGCTTCACCCTCATTGTCACTATTTTGGACACCAATTCCTGCATAGTCCTTGCACAAATAGCTCTTCTATCATTCTGCCCCTTATATTTGAAATGTTCTACAAGCTTTTGCTTGTGCTTCACTATCCTAGATCTGTAACCTATCTTCCTTCTGCTGTTGTGTGTACATGGCATCTTCATTTGTCTCCTTGATCTATCATTTGTCTCCCTGATCTGTCATTTTCATTTGGAGCTCTTGTGCAGCATGTGTATTCTGAAGAATCTTCCACACTGTGGGCTCCATGAAATGATCGTAAACAATCTTGGAAGGCCAATGTTTGTTCATTCTAGTATCTGCTGTAAAGGGTTTGAGGCCTTTCACTGCATCCTAAAGCCACAATTTTTTTTTTAAGAAAAAGCACAAGAAAAAGCACAAGTGGTTTTGGTTTTATACTTGCAATATTGAAATAAGATGACAAAGGTTTTGCAAAAGCAAAATGAAAGCCCCGTCTTGTTCACTTCTGGGAAATAAAACTGATGCTGTAAAACAGAAGCACTGGCATTTGATTTAGTGCTTCTCAAGTAAATGCAACTTGTGCTTTAGAAATATTTGTACATAAAATATTAAATGCATTTTTTCAAAAGTGCCTACATAACTTAGGAGCACAAGTCCCATTGACTTTTCACTGGCACTTGGGCTTAAGTCACTGAGGTGCTTTTGAAAATCCCATCCTAAGTTTATGTTGGTCCCGTATTACATTATTTGAATAATCAGAGACTGAATAATATAGTCTGTCACAAAACTGGGTAACCCTACATACAGTAAGTGAGAAGAAAAGCATTCATCCTCAACCACAGGTGGATATGAGTGAGTGCCTGATTGGGTGTGGGAAAGGGGAGAAGCAGCACAATAGATAGATGGGATTAGATAGAAAAGAGAGGAATAAAGGAGATGGGGACAAGTCAGAAAAGAAGAGACAAGAACATATATGGGACGAGGTAGAGAGCACAACACAGTTTGAAGGGAGAAAGGAAAAGAGGAATTGGAGCCTGAAGACTTTTCAGGAAAGGATATACAATGATCTGCTATAGGTAAGAAAAGAGAACATATGAAACCAGGAATGGCAAAGAAGATAATGCAAAATCGAGAGAGGTTGTAGACCTCCCCAGAAATAATTTACTCCTCAGATCATTAAAAAGGTACCACGTGGACTGCAAGGAACAATCTCCTAAGACAAAACTTAGCAATCAGAATGTAGTGTAGAATAGATAAGAGTTCAGAAAAGCTTGTGCGTCAGGGTATGTCTGCTGAGTGTTTTGGAGCCTGTGGGAACCAGCCCTCCAGCTTGGGTCAACAGACTAACTCTAGTACTCTAAAAATAGCTCCAGTGCAGAGCCAGAGCTCCAGCCTGAGCTGCAACTTCAAAGTGGTGTCTATGGAGCTATTTTTAGAGCACTAGCGCGAACCCCTTAGCCTGGCTGGGAGGGTCATTCCCACCAGCTCCAAAACGCTGTGTAGATATACCCGGGGGTCCTCTCATGAAATACAGCCCCCAAATGGCAATGACACCCTGGGTGGGCAGCTCAGGTGAAGAGGCCGCAAAAACTCAATCAGGGCCAGCATATTACACAGCACAATCAAAAGTGTGCACATTTTAAACTACATTTAGTGCTAAAGGAGCAAACCACACTAATACAATAATCTCATTTACTTCATAGACTGCTAATTATCTCAATAGGATTTAGTGAGCCTGTGTCCACTTGATTCATCCTAATTGAGAGTCATGTCATCCTAATCTGTAATTTCCTCTGCAGTTTGGGTTGGAAATCTATACAGTCTCTGCTAAGGTGCCTGTCCCAAAGGTAGCTACAATACTATTTCAAAGCAGCAGCTTCTGAAGTGGGAGTTGTAATTATTCCATATGATTTAGTGAATCTCCTAAAGTCTTTTTTCCCCTTTGCTTGTGATTTGGGTGTTTTTTAAACACACTGAGCACCTGGTCTCCCAGCTCTGTAGGCAGCACCTCTCATTCTGGCTGTAGCATGAGTAGTGGAGTCACTGGATACAGCCATGGGCGGCTTGTAACTTGTTGTCTTACTGATCATGATCCATTACTTCCTCAGGGAGGGGATCATCTGGCACATTCTTTGGTCCTTCTGCATACTCTGGTATTTTACAACTGGAGATTCATGCTCATTCCTGCAAATCTGCTATGGATTCAGAGACCAATGGCTAGGTATCAAAGCTCTGTGGACAGGGTTGTTTTTGGTAAAACTGAGACCATCTGGAGAAGAGGATGCAGGATGAGAGTGGGCTGCGGGGGAGAGACTGAAAGTAATGCCAGGAAAAGGTGGTTGTGTAATATTAATGTGTGGCTGGACGTTACTCCACGGTGGAGAAGAGAAACAAGAGCATGTGACACCAAATGTAGGCAGGTAATGGTGTGAAATGTCAAGCTGACATTGGTGAGCTCACTGCGTGGAAGAAGGCAAGGACATGCAGTATGGGTTTTAACCAAGTTGCAGCTGGTTAAAATAATAGTCAAACAATATCCAAGGTTCCTATCAGTGGACAGCCCAACACAGTCTCTTCAACCCCATTGATCCTTTGCCAATTCTTGGGGATTTTAACCACATGGGGTGCCAATCATCATGCTAGGAAGGTCGCTGGAGGCCTCTATTCACCCGCTAGTATCTCTCCCCCTTGTGGGGTTGAAGCGAGAGGGGACCTCTCTCCCCAGCCAGCATTGCATTCAAGCACATTGGCAGGGTGGTCTCCCCAAGATAGTACCCTGACCTCTGGTTTGCATTTTTCCCCAGGTGGTTAGACATGATTCCCCCCTCTCTGTGTGCATCCCAAGGGCATCTCTGATGTTATCTTCCTGGACCGGGAGCCTAAATGAACCAGTTCCTGCACTGTGCACCTGCTACATGCAGGCACCAGGATCAGCTTGGCTGCTTCCTCTCCACCCAGCACAAGTTCAATAAAAGTTCAACCCAATACTGAGATCATACAGGAACAAATCAGCACCTTTATCACAGTGCTGCACTCTCTTTTCACACTCTGGGCTGATAACCGAACCCACCTTGGGACTCCAGCCATGTCAGTACTTCCCAGCTGGCTGCCTTCTTGTCTCTGTCCACCTTTTTCATTGGGGATGGAGCGGGGGCTGCAGTCTAGTATCTCCAACCATGCTATCGAAACATGTCCATTAGCCAGTATCCTGCTTAAACTTCCATGTCAGTTGTTGCCAGGAGCACCTTCCCAGGTTGTTCTCCCCTAGGTGGATAAAAGTGATGTCTGGTGTGATCTCATGGGGCACCAGCCCATGCAAAAGAGACATAAGCTGGTCCCAGTGCATGCCCCATCTGCTGCACCAAGACAAAATCTGTACTAAGCCTGAGGCTCGGCTGCAAGGCCCTCGCTGAATTACATGTTCTCTTATGAGCCCTTTGCACAATGCTGTGCCCATCGATCCATATCCTCAGCCATAGATGTGCTCTGATATATTCTCTATGATAGACATGGAGAAGGAAGCCAACCTGATTAAAACCCATGATGCTTACAGCCCACCACCTGCATTGGCCTGCTCTCAGGCATCTGCACTTAGGACTTATAGGCCCTGGATCACCTGCATCCTATAGCTTGGAACTCTGATGCCCAGACCCAATTAGATAGGTGATGTTGCAGTCTCTCATATGGAATGAGTGGGAGCCTGGTGGCAGCCCCTTCCTCACTGAATAGCCACATATGCCTACGGTACCCCTACAGGATACAGGTCCCTCCCACCAGAGTGGTACAACCTCACCCACTCCAATTTTATCAGTTTTATAATATGGATCTTGAGCTGTAGATAGGGTCCTACCAAATTCATGGTCCATTTTGGTCAATTTCACAGTTAGAGGATTTTAAAAATAGTTAATTTCATGATTTCAGCTATTTACATCTGAAATTTCACAGTGTTGTGATTGTGGGGGTCCTGACCCAAAAAAAGGAGTTGTGGGAGGGTTGCAAGGTTGTTGTAGTAGTGCTACTCTTACTTCTGTGCTATGATATTGGTATGATATTGCCACTGTTACTTCTGTGCTGTTGCCTGCAGAGTAGAGCCCTCAGTCAGCAGCTGCTGCTCTCTGGCTGCCCAGCTCTGAAGGCAGCAGCACAGAAGTAAGGGTAGCATGGTATAGTATTCCCACCCTTACTTCTGCGCTGCTGCTGGCGGATGCTGCCTTCAGAGCTGGACGCTTGGTCAACAGCCGCCACTCTCCAGCCACCCAGCTTTGAAGAAAGTGCAGAAATAAGGGTGGCAATACCGTGACCTTGTGATCCCCTTGCAGCTCCCTTTAGGTGTGCCAATTTGAGAAACACTGTCTCCCCTGTGAAATCTGGATAGTGTAGGGTAAAAGCACAGAAAAGACCAGATTTCCTGGGGAGAGACCAGATTTCACGGTCCGGGACGTGTTTTTCATGGTTGTGAATTTGATAAGACCCTAGCTATACAAAGTCACCTTCCCACTGCACATGCTATAGTTCGAAAACCCACCCTGAAGGGTCTCCTTTGGCTAAAGGGAACAACTAATTGATGTGGATGGTCACAAAGAAAGCCAACAAAAAGGCTGCCTTGAAGAGCACAGCCTTTCTGCCTGACTAGAAGACCCAAGGAAGAACCTCAGCTAATTGCCTAAGGACCTGCAAGGTTACTGGCTTCTTAATGTAGCGCCACGTCCTGGCAGCCGGGGCCCAACTCTCCTGCATCCTGCGGATCGTGAATCCCTGATAGGGGTCTGGATAACCAGCAGACCTTCAGTAAAGGCCAGACAACCGGTTATCTGTAGCAAGACCATGGACCGCCAAATGCGCAAGGCCCTGGGTTGACCCTCCGCCTCCCTTGAAACTCCTCAAACACGACCGTGTAAGCTAAAAAGATGTGTGGTGCAACTGCTCCCTTGGCTGTGGATGCTGCTTTTAGCAACCAAGATTCCAGAGGCTGCCGGCATTTGTTCTGGCACTTCCTTGGCCTCCACTGCTAGTGCTCTGAATCTGTTGACCTGGAATCGAGACAGCATCAGCTGTGCAGTTGTTAAGCCCAGGCACATGGTTGGCAGTTAAATGAATATTGTATGCACATTGTTATACGTCTCTAGGTAGAAGAGAATGTTTTGTGAGCCTTAGTCACATTAAGGAATCTATGAAGTTGGTGTCGCTCGTTCCCCTCTCTGTGAAGAGCTGCTGTGCTCTTCCCTCCCGTGCTAAGGAGGGAAATCTCTCTTCCACAGGGCTGAGGTGGTGGTGAGACATGATAGAATAAGCCCTGGTGTCCTGCCCTTGAATCATTCCAGCAAGAGTGGAGTTAAGTGCATTCCAGCTCCTGTCAGGGAGGACAGAGGAGACAGGCAAGCCTCGGCTCAGAGTGCCATGTACACATTTCATGAAGCATGGACCATTTGATTTGATTTAGTTGGAGACTGGTCCTGCTCTGAGCAGGGGGATGGACTACATGACCTCCTGAGGCCCCTTCCAGTCCTGATATTCTATGATTTGGGGCAAATAGGACTCCATCCCAGAGCTGGCTCCGCTCGTCTCAGGACCTGAGCTGCACTCCCCAGGACCACTTGAGGGAACACAGAGAGAGAGAGAGAAGAAATTCCAAAGTTGAACCATTTCCTCCATTCAGGAATCTGGTAATGAGTGTTCAGTTCCTCCAGTGAGTTACTGGTGCACTCACATTGTAGCCAGTCTGTGGGTCTATGAAACACCCATCTGACTGGAAGAATTCTGCATTGGCGCTGACTAATGCGCTTGATCAAGACTGGTATGCAAGGACAGAGATGAACTCACTGTAAGTCATTTAAGGCGTAGTCTAGTATTTCAAACATGGGTTGAAGAGGGGGGTTAAACGCCCTCTTACACCAGTGCCTTGTCTTGAGACCCCAGTTAGGATATGGAGCTCAGTGGAGCTGCCTTCATATTCTCCCATTTAACAGACCAGATTGCAGCCCTGCAACACTGAAGGCTGCATCGTGAATGCTGAGGGACAAAGGTGTGTCAGCGGCTACCAGGGTTATTCATATCCCCAGCATGGCAGAAATTTAACATAACAGGTGGCTCCCTGCTCAACAAGAAGAGTTGGTTTAGTTCTATAAGTGAGGGTTCATTGGAGGGAAATGTCTCTATTTCAGCATTACACCAGCCAGAATAAGCTGACAACCCAATCCATTCTGCACAGCCTCGCGTACAAGCCCCTTCCTGCGCCTCAGACCGGTGTTTACTCAGTTCATAGTTATCACAGAGCTTTTCAAGCATCTTTCACCAGATGAGCCTCCTCAGACCTGCATTGTCTTGGCTTCCCTCGGGAGAGGAGTTGCTCAGCAAGATGTGGGAGTAGTAATTTGCCTTCCACTCACAAATGATGTCCACCCTGGCTTGTACTGTGCCTTAGAATTTAAAAGGATGCATTCTCATGGACAAAGATTTCTGCACTCCAGGGAGAGGAGCACACAGGAACTCTGTTCTCCTTGCCCTGCGGTGCTTTGGAACTCTGCAGATTCCCAAAGTCCCGAGATCCTCAGACCTTGCACTTTCTTCAAGAGTAATTGCAGGATTCCGTTTTCTCTTCCACTTCTTCTTGCCTTTCATAGACTTGGTTAGTTCTGTGGACATTACGAAGCTTGCACTGCTGTAATAAACATGCTCATTTTTTACAAATTCCTCCTCTAAAATTGTCATTAACTGTACCCTAGATTTTAATGTCCTCTAACAGTATGTAAAAAATAAACCCATTGTTTAGATTAGAGGGAGCCAAAAATAGTTAGGTTTTGAATAACATTTCAAAAAGTGTCATTTTTATTCTTCCCTAACCTAAAAAGTGATTTGACCAATTGCCTTCAGCCTGAACAAAATATATGTAGTATTTTGAAAATAACAATAAAAATACTTTTCCTGCAAAATTATAGGAAACACATTTTTACTTAAAAGTTTTGACCCGTTCTACTTTTGCGCTTTTTAACCTGCAATAAGCTATCAGAGGGCAAACTGTTCAAGCACACATTATCTGTATTATAATTAAGTACTACTATTGTTAGTTAATTTTGCTTAATTATAACCTGTTACATACATTTTGGAGGAGATCTGACTGGAGAAAGTTCGAAGGGACAATAACCAGTCATTTTTGGACACAAAGAAAGCTAAGAAATATTAGACACTAGTCAATTTCAGGATAATTTTTAGTGCCAGGTAAGTGAAAAACATAGAATAAAGTTTTCAGGAAAAAACCCTAAGATCAAACTCATTTTCCCCCAAATAGCAATCTAACAATTTTAATTCAGGACTGCACTATTGTAATTCACTATTCTACGTAAGGCTGTCAATAGAGGTCAGTCGGAAACTGGGGCCCATGGGTCAGCATTCACACCGCACTTCCTGTCAGTACCTAGCCCAAGCCGGGGAAGCTCATGATCCAACCAGTGGACCAAATTGGTGATGAATCCTGGTACTGTGCCACTTGAGGCATGTTGCGCATATGCTAAGAGTCAGAAACTCCAGCATGCACAATGTGCAGCAGCTGGCTTTTTTGGGTGGGTCTAGCCCAGGGGTGGGCAAACTATGGCCCACGGGCCACATCCGGCCCACGGGACTGTCTTGCCTGGCCCCTGAGCTCCTGGGGAGGTTGCCCCGGCCCCTCCCCTGCTTTCTCCCCTCCCCCAGAGCTGTGCCCCCAGCGGTCTGAGGGGCGGAGCTGTGCGTTTCTGCAGGGCAGCATGTCTGGTTCCATGCGCCTGCCAGACACGCTGCTCTGAGCAACATGGTAAGGTAGTTGGGGGTGGGGCTGGGGGGTTGGATAAGGGTCAGGGAGTTCCAGGGGGCAGTCAGGGGACAAGGAGCAGGGGACGGTTGGATGGGATGGAGGTTCTGGGAGGCCGGTCAGGGGATGTGGAGCGGGGAGGTTGGATAGAGTGTGGGGCAGTCAGGGGACAGGGAACAGGGGGGCTTAGATGGGGGTGGGGTTCCGGGAGGGTGGTTAGGGGCTGGGGGGGGTCTCTGGAGGGGATGGTCAGGGACCAAGGAACAGCGGGGGTTGGATGGTTTGGGGATTCTGAGGTGGGGCAGTCAGCGGGTGGGGCCAGATTGTTTGAGGAGGGAAAGTCTTTCCTACCTGGCCCTCCATACAATTTTGCAACCCCGATGTGGCCCTCAGGCCAAAAAGTTTGACCACCCCGATCTAGCCATTAAAAGCAGATCACAGCAGATGCTCTGCCCCCTCCTTTGGTTTGCTTCCTGGTAGAGTTCAAAATCCTGGTCCCTGTCTTTAAGGCTGCAAATAGGTTACTTCAGAGACAACCTCTCCAGTCACAAGCTGCTGAGATAGCTGCAATCATGAGGGACACTGAAGCTTGTCAGTGCCTGGCACAAAACTTTCAAGAGCTGCAGTCAAAGCATTTTCAGTGAAGGGGCTCAGATGTAGAAGACATAATGCAGGAGATAAGAGTGAGCCACTTACCCCTGGAGCAATCGATCTAGTGGGGGCCAATTTATAAATCGACCGCTGAGCGCTCTCCCGTCAACTCTGGTACTCCACTGGAGTGAGAAGCATAGGCAGACTCGACGGGGGAGCGTCAGCAGTCGACCTGCTGCATTGAAGACACCTCAGTAAATAGCTCTAAGTATGTTACTTCAGCTACGCTATTTTCGTAGCTGAAGTGGCGTTACTTAGACCGACTTAGCTTGTCCCCCATCCCCCAGTGTAGACCAGGCCTTAGTTTGGCTGTTTTCAGAGCCCATTACACAACACATGTAGTCTCATCCAAAATAATCTGAAAACTAGAGCAGAGCGGAGAAAAGACAAAGTATAGGCAGCTGAACCTAATATAATAAGAACAAGGCCACTTCTAATTTAAATGTTTTGCTAATCTTAATTCTATTTTTGGCACTTGGATACTACTGTGGCTGGCACCTTATAAATAACTTAGATGGGAAATATTTATAAAAGTGGAAGGAGAGAAGGTATGCAACTAACTCATCTGTGTACTAATAGTATTGTCCTATCATGAGCCAATATTATGCCTATAGGGAGAATGCAAAGAATAGGAGATTGACATAAAGTCTTTAGGGGACCCTTGTAAAGCAAAAAAGATGATAGTATCTGTAAGTATCCTATAGGATCTGTTAGAAGAAAGTCACAGGCATACAGACTGGGAAAACTACTGAGTGCACACCACACCAAGACAAGATGAGGAAGATCCACAGTGACTGGAAGAGCTGATAAATTGTGGAGGGTGAAAATAGAAGTGAGACTTTTGGAACATAGTTGCTAATAATTCTAGTGATGGATGTTGAAGTAGAAAATGGGATTGGCAAAGTAGGAACTATAGATAAGGAAGAACTTGTAACATTCTATGAGACACCTGGTACAGGCATATAATGTGTAGGGAATGCTCAAATAGATGATTATCCGTAAGACATACCCAGTGCTCCCAAGGAGGCACGGAGGAAGTGAATCCCTAGTCCTGCCCATATCCTGCACCAGCCCATAGTGTGGGACTGGCATGCAATAGGGAATGTGCTCCCACTAAAGGTGTGTAGTCATAGATGTGCTCCCTGTGCTTGTAGGGGAGCTGTGATAAATGAAGGGAGTGGGTAGCTCCCTTTTATGAACACCCAGCCAGCTAGTTAGCTATAAAATCCCTTTTGGTGCTGTTCTTTACTTGATTTACCTGTAAAGAGTTAACAAGTCTGCGGGTAAAAGGAAAGGAGTGGGCACCTGACCAAAAAAGCCAATGGAAGAGCTAGAACTTTTTAAAATGGGAGAAAAACTTCCTTTTGTCTGCTATCATCAGATCATACCTAGAATTACTTATTTGGAACTGCCAAATGTGTAAATAGATTACGAATGTTTAGAAAGATGCGATTAGGTTTATTTCTGTCTATTTCTTGGCTTGCGGACTCCTCTGTGCTAACCCAAGATGCTTTTGTTTTGCTTGTAACCTTTAAGCTGAACCTCAAGAGAGCTAACTTGGTGCTTAATTTTTGTAATTATTTCTTTTAAGATCTAGCAAAAAGCCTAAGTGCCAAATGTATTTCCTTTCTTTTTGTTTTTAATAATTTTTACCTTTTTTAAGAACAGGATTTTTGTGTCCCTAGGAGGTTTGTGCATGTTATTTAATTAGCTGCAGGTAGCAGCTGATTTCCTTTGTTTTTTTTCTCAGCTCTTCCCCAGAGTGTGGGGGTAGGATGGGTGAAAGGGCTTGAGAGTACCCCACAGGAAGGAATTCCCAAGTGTTCCTTTCCGGGTTCTCGAAAGGGGGCGGGGGGCTTGTACTTGGGTAGTGGCAGCATCTACCTATCCAAGGTCAGAGAGAAGCTGTGACCTTGGGAGTTTAATACCACCCTGGAGTGGCCAGTATTAATTGTTAAAATCCTTGCAGGTCCCCACCTTCTGCACTCCAAGTGCCAGAGTGGGAAGTCAGCCTTGACGGGAGCTTGTGGAATTGCTTTGTCCTAAAATGCCTTGTGGTGTTCCCTCTGGGCAGGGCTGGTGGGCACCACCCCCAGAGTAGGGTTGTGCTTTAAAAGCAGAGTGGAGCATTGTCATACTGATATACATATACGTATTACCTCCGTTAGTTTGGGCTGCAAGTGTCAGTTGAGGGTGTATGCATTTTAAATAATGTCAATTCAAATAAATCATGAGTCTGTTCTTAGCAATCCTAGTGTAGCTTCCAAAAAAAACTTTAAAGGTTATGTTTGGTTTTAATGAAGAATGACAACATGAGTCACACTGCCTGTTTGGAAAGTGCAGAGAAGAAATGCTGTCAGTGATGAAGAATTGCCTGGGAAAAAGAACTTCATCAGATGAAACAAAAAAGTTCAACCAGAGTGGCAAACTAAAGGGTCCCATTGACTTTTAGTTGAGGTATAGAAGGGAAAGATGGAAAAGCGATCCTTGAAATATTTAAAACATTTTTATAGTTTGTTAAAATTAATAAAGTATTACCATAACAGTATGGACAGTATTTGTATCGGTATAAATCAACTATTGAAATCAATTGACATACACCAGCTTAGGATCTGGACCATTTAATTATGGGTTTAGTGGCAACCATCAAGAACCAGATCTTTGAAATGCTACATCGGGGCTTTTCTCCCCTAAACTGTCTCCCCATCAAGGCTGCTGGGATATTGTTAACATGTGAACATTAATTTTCTGTTGAGCGAGCCCAGTTTATTAAGTTGTATGTCATAAGTGTGGGTCAGCTCCTGTAAATGTGTGTCTCTTGGCATTTCACAATCATTGGGGAAGGTGTTGCTCAATCTGAGTCCCAACCCCAGAGCCATGATGTAGTGAGGTGTTCAGTCTCCTGAGTCAGATGTGGGCCCTGAGGTGGTTTTGACTGTGACAGAGGTATGTTCAAACTAGTATGAATCCAGTTGCCGAGTGACAATATTCTTTGAGGTTGCCCTTGTGAAAGTTTCCAAGACCTGGGTTTTATTTGTATATGGTATTAACTGAGGATTTAAGGCCAGCCATTGAAGAATACTGTTTAAGTTGATCTGAAACTTAGCAGCCTGATTCAGTTACAGTGGTGACTCACTTAGAGTTGGTTCTCACATGATTCAGAAAGTATACGAATGACTCAACCAACAAATTTACTTAGCTCCCATGCTATTTTCCTCACAATGAAAAAATGCTTATCAAAAAAATACGTAAATAAAATTTGCAGCAGGAGCGTTTGACTTTGCCCTGGGTAAAATAAATGCATATGCTGAGTGAGTACACATTTGTAAAATATTGTTTAGCAACTTAAAGCTGACATGATAGCATGTACTATGGAAAAAAAAGGGTTGGAAACTTTATAACTTGTTTGACTCTCTAGCGTTGCTAAGTAATAGAAGAACAGTCACCTAGATGTGGTGGAAGAACTTAGCAAGGCTGCCCCAACTATGACCATTATTAATTTATTCAGGCCTAACAGTCTCTTAGCCAAGATTTTCAGATGTGAAAAAGTGATTTTGGATGCCTCAGTTTTTGGGTGCTTAGCTTGAGACACTTTAAAAGGACTGCATTGCAGAAAATGCTGAATACTCACCCTCTGAAAATCAGGCCTCTTTAAGTTGTCTCAGTTTGGACATCCCCAAAAACTGAGGAACCCAGTATCAGTTGGCACTCCATTAAGGTCAGAGGTCCTGCCCAGCTGGTAGCTCTGCATGACAGTGAGCATTCATCAAGTAGGCTGTCAGTCACCGAGTCCGTCTTAGAACTGCTTCCAACTTTCCCTAACCCACCTGTGGTGGCTGGCTGTAATGGAAATATTGTACCATGAATCTTCTCTGATAGTTCTGATTTCAGACTTAGCAGGAGGTTCACAGGAGGTCCTTTTTCACATTGCCCCAAAAGGATATGACTACCTGGGTACCTGCATATCTCTGAGTTTTGTATCATTCTGTAGTCATCCTCCCTTTTTACAGTGAAGTAACAAAGGATCTGGAAAATGAAGACGTTTTGCCCATCAGCAGGCTTGGCCTATTACATGTCATTAAAATGATTGTCACTCTGCTTTATACATCCCAGGCACCAATGATTTCCATTAAACTTCGAAACAGTGTCTTTAAAAAACATAAAAATCCAACTTTTATTGGAAAAAGCTCCCCAGACTAATGGGGACAAATAACAATAATTAATTATCTGCTTTCTCCTTTAAGTAACTGAGGGAAAGTTAACATTTGCAGATTGTTCACTCTCTAAAACAGGCCTAAAATATCATGTGATAAAAGAACTGCATTCTACCTACCACAAAAATGTCACACTGTTTTCCACTTTGCAGTGGTTCAGCATGTCACATCTTCAGGGCTACTTTCCTGCCTATTCTCTTTCTGTCTCTTTCTCTTTAGAATGCAGAAGTCCCATAGGTCCATGTTCTAATCTTGTCATTGTTTATGGCTACCTTTCCATCAGCTAACCTAAAGGAGAAAGCAGAAAGTTGGCTTGGAGCTTAAAGCACAGGACTGGCCTGTTTATTCTTGGCTCTTCCAATCTCCCTTTGCAGCCTTAGACCAGAGCCTTCATCTCTTCATGCTTCAGCCTCCTTATCTGTAAAATAGGGCTGATTGTAGTTACATGAGGCTTGTTTGGGGCTAAATTCATTAATATTCATAAAGTGTGTTGACAGGTTTAAGAATAGCAGCCGTGTTAGTCTGTATCCGTAAAGAAAACGAGGAATACTTGTAGCACCTTAGAGACTAACTAGTTTATTTCAGCATAAGCTTTCGTGGGCTATAGCTCACTTCATCGGATGCATAGAATGGATTCCTAGTTTTCTTTAAAGTGTTTTGAGATGCTCAAAGGAAGAGGCAAGGTACGGAAAACTCAACTGGTCAACATGGGATTTCACTAATTAGTACCCTTTTAGATCCTGATCCCATACACTGTGCGGACAGTTCTTAAAGCTGGCTCTAAGTCAATGGCAAACCTGCATTGACTTCACTAGCACCAGGATTTGGTCTTAATCAGTTGACTTCCTTGTCCTTTCATTATGCTATTCAGGGAAGTAAAAACTGTCCACTTAATATCCGATACAATATCTGTCATAGGCATGGTACATAAATACATATGCACTAGGTCCGTGGGATATGCTGGTTTCTGAGGGCAGAGCTCAACTGCCTTTCACTTGATAACTGGGAATAGCAAGGAGAGGGTCCATAACAGGACAGACTGCTGGGCCCAGACACGTTGTTTAAATGCAGCCAGAGAAACCAGACATGTAACATGCAGGATTGGCACAACTTGGAAACCTCACAGTAAACAAGCACTGGCCATTATTATTCATAGCAGCCATTTTGCCAAACCACAATTTAATCTACTAGCAATAGAGTCAGGAGGTATGGTCTGTCACCAAGGGGGAGTGGGTCTGCTGGCATGTGCGGTGTAACTAGGTAGCATGTATAATGACAGTTTTTTGTTGCAACAGTCATAAAACTGCATTGTGTTTCTAAATATACATACCCAATAGCAATGCTGGTTCAGCCTGCTGGTGGGTACAGTGACTAGATCATTAACAGCCACACAGGCCAATGTCATCTTCGTGTGACCCAAAGCCAATTATGAATACAAATGTGCCTTTTCTCTTTTGGGGGACTATCACTATTGCCTTTGGTACTGCTGTAAACAAGCTGTTGTAACTGACAACTCTGCTCATGTGTGTTCTGACCACTCCCAGTCCATCATTAGAGGTAATTTCCAGGTTGTTTGGGTGTACTTGCCTCCACTCCCCATTTCAAAATCATATGCATCTCTCAGTGCACTGACTAATGGCTCCCCAAAGCGTTGCTTAGCATGCTCTTACATAAGAACATAAAAACGGCCATACTGGGTCAGAGCAAAGGCCCATCTAGCCCAGTATCATGTCTTCCGACAGTGGCCAAAGCCAGGTGCTCCAGAGGGAATGAACAGACCAAGCAATCATCCCATGCCATCCCATGTTGCCCATTCATAGCCTCTGGCAAAGAGAGGCTAGGGACATCATCCCTGCCCATCCTGGCTAATAGCCATTGGTGGACCTATTCTTCATGAATTTATCTAGTTCTTTTTTGAACCCTGTTATAGTCTTGGCCTTCACAACATCCTCTTGCAAAGAGTTCCACAGGTTGACTGTGCATTGTATGAGGAAATACTTCTTTTTGTTTATTTTAAACCTGTTGCATGTTAATTTCATTTGGTGACCCCTAGTTCTTGTGTTATGAGAAGGAGTGAACAACACTTTCTTATTTACTTTCTCTGCACCAATAATGATTTTATAGGCCTTTATCATATCTACCCTTATTCATCTCTTTCCGTAGCTGGAAAGTCCCATTTTTATTAACCTCTCCTTATGCTCTTCTTGGCTGGCAGCACTACTACAAGGTCGTTCACCTAACATACTTTGTGTGGTTCCTGTGTGAAGTAACTTGTACCAACATTTACAAGGTGTCAGTGGCTCTAGGTTTGTCTGAGGGCATTTATCTGACATGCTGCACAGTCTGAGAAGCAAATACGTCACAGTTAAATTGGTTAGTCTCTAAGGTGCCACAAGTACTCTTCGTTCTTTTTGTGGCGAAAGACTAACACGGCTACTACCCTGAAACGTGTCACAGAATGGGTATCACTTTGCCATCCCTCAGGTTCATGTAGTCCCCATTCTTCTTTTTTGTCATGTTGATAGTTCTTGACACCTTATATCCCTATGAATAAGGAGTGGGTAGGATCACTACTGTGGGCCAGAACGTACCTACCCTGGCGTACTGCTGACACAATATATGTTGTATTGCAATCTTGTCCTACCAAGGCAAATTGGGACTGATGTCAAGGTTTATGTGCATTTGTAGTTTTGTGTGCTTCTGTATTACACTGCTTCCAACCTGTTTCATGGGAAAGCATAAGCATCACAAAAGAGGAACTGCTTGTGCAGAGCAAGCCTGTCTGCTTTGTTATGGTCAGGGCCTAGAACTCAGTTTGTCACGGAAAAACACGGAGTTCTTGTTTTTACAGAGAATCTTTAGTTTTTACATTTTGTGAAAAAATAAAAACCTATACAGTAGAACCCGGTTTATCCGAGCCTCCATTATCCAGCCTCTGTATTCACTGAAACATCAGCTGCCTGGGGCTGACCACCCAAGCCCCAGCTGCTGTCAGCCCTGGGGCAGCTGGTGATTCAGTTAATATGGGGAACCGGATAATGGAGGCTTGGATAAATAGGATGCTACTGTATATCAATAAAACATTGTGTTCAACTGATACTCAAGTTATGAGAGGAATCTCCCTCCCTTTGAACGTGAATCAGACTTGAATTTCACCTTTCAGATGTGTGACCTAAGTGATTGTTGATCTACACATAAAGGAATGTCCTTTTGATGTCTGTCTAATTTGGCCCTCTACATGTCAGCCACTGTATCAAGGGCAGTCTGGCCTAGTGATTGGAACAAGAATCCATCCTACCAGTTAGAGCTGAATCCACATGAGGGAAGTCCAGGAGCAAAGTCAGGGTTGTCAGAATCCAGAGCTTAAGCTGAAGGTGTGACTGGAGTCACAGCCAGAAGGTGTAGCAGAGGGCCAGAGCTGGGTGTCAAAAACCAAAGCCTAAGCCAAAGGGTTAATTGGAGTTGCAGTCAGAAGGGTCTGAGCAGGAGTTCAGAAATCAGGAAGAAGCTGGGAGCTAGATACAGGCATAGGATCAAGCACAGCAGCAGGCTAGAAATGCATTGAGCAACCACTGGACTGCTGCTGCTACTCAGCTTCTGACATCTTCTGTCAATCAGACAGCTGCGCTCATTAAGTTGCCAGGAGAGGGATTCTGCTGCAGGCAAAGCCCCTGGCACTAGGTTTATATATTATGCATGTTATCTGAGCACCGGTCATTTCCCAACCATATATGTCCTGCTGGTAAGGTGATTTCAGCCTACAGCACAAATTAATGTATCTCAGTCATGAAATGGCTCTTGTGAGTGAAGATCTCTAGAATTGCTCACGTTCTCTTTAGAAAGTAGTTGCCTAGTTCTTGCTGGTTTGCTACATTTACCAGAGCGTGGTTTTGCTATGTCACCAGGTGAAAGAACTGAGCTATTGTCCTTTGGTTGATACAGATGATAAAGGTGTTGTATCAGGAGTGCTGGAACAGGGGGCCAGGAAGCTACGGCCTCTCACTTTTTATCAGTTCTAAGGGCGAACGATTTGGGGGGTGTGGAGCGGAGTGAGCAGAGGGCGGGAAGTTGGGAGGAAGAGGTGTAGGAGGGTAGTGTGAGGGTGGGGTTTGGGGAGAAGGAGTGGGGTGGAGGTGGGGCTTTGGGGGAAAGCGCGGTGTGAAGGTGGGTGCTCAGGAAGAAGGGACAGCAGGAGGCGTGGCCACAGTTCAATCACCTGTGGCCCCACCCATCTTTAGGAACCGTCTGCCACTCCTGTGTTGTATACATGCTAAATCTGTGGTCATTTACCTCTGTCAGCTGTATGGTCCAGGCTTGCTGGAAGTCCTCCAAATGCAATCTCTGAGAACATACACCAATCCTTGGTAGCGTAATCATGCAAGTGCTGGCCCTTGGTTTCTGTGCTTTTCTTGCTCACATGAATATCATGCCCTTGTTGAATGCCATGTCTGAAGTGCTTCCACTGCTGGAAGTTGAGGGTGTGAGAGGCTATCGTCTCGTGTGGTGAGATAGGTACTGTTATACCATCGCGACTGCATTTGACCATGCCAAACATCTTACTTATATATTGTTTAAGGACAATAGGCTGATGGTGCTCTGAGCGTAGAGCTGTGCTCTCAACTCACATGAGTCACAAGCAGATCAGAAAGTGAATAGCCCAAGCCCTCGGAGCCTTACCTCTGACTCTTTTTCCTGTGATAATTGCATCAATGTGCGTGGTGAGCTCCTGTTCATTTGTGGGATGATCTGTAGAGAGGGACAAGTGCATGTGTAGAGTGACTGGCATTGTCTCTGTGGCACATAGCTGTCTAAAGCTTGATTCTTTGCTCCTTGCGTGAGTCTCGGTAACTTTGGGGTCACAAATGTGGGCACAGCTTGTTGTCTGCATGACTGTATCTGGAAGAAGCAGCTGCTGTTACACAAGGTATTCAGTCAATGTGCTATCGTTATTGGTAGGGTGTGGGTCCTAGTGATTGACTGCTCTTAGGATATGACTCAGGGGTGCAGGCACACATCCGTTACTTACATATCAAGCAGTGACAGTGATAGCAGTCTGGTGAAGTTGCTGTACAGGGGCGTATGTGTGAAGCATACACTTTAGTGCGTCCTGTTGTACTGGGCTTTACATGTCTTTCAACTTGGTAACTGTTTTCTTGTGCTTACAGTTTCCGAAGGCCATGATTTTTGCAGCTGAATGCGGAACAATGATGCTTTCTGTTATGACATAGCCTCTCCTGGAGCAATTTGCTGTGTCGAGTCCTAAATTTGTCCATTAAACCCAGCACTGCTGCCCTGGGCCTCAAAGAGCAAGTGCTAGGAGTACAGTCATAGATCATAGAATAGTAGAGTTGGAAGGGACCTCAGAAAATCATCTAGTCCAACCCCCTGCTCAAAGCAGGGCAAATCCCCAATTAAATCAGCCAACAGATTTTTGCCCCATATCCCTAAATGGCCCCCTCAAGGATTGAATGCACAGCCCTGGGTTTAGCAGGCCAATGCTCAAACCACTGAGCTACCCTTCTCCACCTGCTGCTTGGCTGTTCTGTAGCTATCTGTGAGCCCTGCTGCTGACCGTTGGTCTGCTGTTGGTTTTTCCAGCCTTCATATCCGACAGGCTTGGTCTGGAGCCTGAGCTCTGAGACCCTCCACCCCCACAGGGACCCAAACCTCAGGTCCCAGCCCCAGCCCAAATGTCTGCACAGCAGTTTTTCAGCCCCGGAGCCCGAGCTTCACAAACATGAGTCACCTGACTGTGGCCAGACGTGGGGTTTTTATCCCTGTGTAGACATACCCTGGGTAGTTAATGTGGCTGGCCACCAAGTACAACAGTTGTCATGCCTTTCTTGCAGCAAGTATTTTTTGGCGTTACGACCAAATGGTTTTCTACTGTTTCTCTGGCCCATTGTCATGAGAGGCAACTTGCACCTTCTTGCATTCTCTCTGCCAAACTGGCTTTGCCCTTGACAGGCCTGCTATTTCGATGGATGAATTTGCCCTGCCTTCATGGATGGCGGAGTTTCTCTGGGGCTCTATAGCCTATTGAGTATTCTCACACAACCTGCTTCCACACAAGAGCCTACTGCTGCACAGACATGGCTTCTTCAGCCCTCGAAATTGAGTATTACACTTGGGGCTGCTAGGCATCCGGTTTTTAACTGGAACACCCAGTTGAAAAGGGACCCTGGCAGCTCCATTCAGCGCTACTGACTGGGTGTTAAAAGTCCAGTTGGCTGTGCAGCTCCCAGAAGCAACCGGCATGTTTTTGTGACCCCTAAGTGCAGATGTGTTTAGGGAAGCTCTGTGTGCTTCCCCCGCCCCAAGCACTGCCTCTGCATCTCACATTTGCAGGGAACTATAGCCAATGGGAGATGCGAGGGTGGCACCTGTGGGCACAGGCAGTGCACACCATGCAGAGCAGCCTGGCCACGCCCCCATCTAGGAGCCGGACATGGCGGCTGCTTCCAGGAGCTGCGCAGAGCCAGGGAGCTCAGGAAGCCTGCCTTACTTCCACTGTGCCATCGACTGGGAGCCGCCTGAGATAAGCACCGCCTGCTTGGAGCCTGCACCCCAAACCCCTCCCCCAGCCCACACTCTGAACCCCTCATTTCTGGCCCCATCCCAGAGCCTGCACCCTGGAGCCCACACTCCCTCCCTCTCTCATCCCAACTCCCTGCTCCAGGCCAGTGAGAGTGAGTGAGGGTGAGCAAGCGACAGAGGGAAGGGGGCTAGAGTGAGTGGAGGGCAAGGCCTTGGAGAAGGGATGGGGTAGGGGTGGGACCTTGGGAAGGGATTGGGCAGGGGGTGGGGCAAGAGTGTTCGATTTTATGCAATTAGAAAGTTGGCGACCCACATTACACCGGGGGTCTCTAGCTTCTTTATAGTTTTTGGAACCAGTAAGAGATATGCTGTAATGGATTGACCTGGCTGATGCACTCAATAATCTTCCTTGACAGGCCTCTGTTTTCTCTTTTGCAGTCCTATTGCATGCATGGGAGTGTGTTTTGATCTAGTAGGTTTAGCCTGGGAAGTGGAGCACAGTTAGCTCAAGTGAAATGTTGTCTCTCTCCCCTCCTCTTTCAGAAATGCAATTTTTTGGTCTGTCTGTCCCTGTTTGTGATTGGCTGGGGCAATAATCACATGGCACAGGGTTAAAAAATGAAAGAAAAAAAATCTAAGTCTCTTTTTTGGATTCTCAGAATGCTTTTCCTGTGGTTGAGACAGTGTGCCTCTCACTCCTCATACAGTCAGTGCCCTTGTTTGCAGCCTCCAAAATTCTCTTCTTCCATCATGCCCACATGTAAATACTCTGAAGGGAAAGGATCATGACTCTTTACCAGCCTGTAAAGCACATTGCTCACTGTTGGTGCAATGGAAGTAAATAAGAAGCTGTGTTTCCTTATATATTAGCTTTTTGTTTTATTTTGTTTGGTACTGTGCTCATTCATGCAAATAGGTTGTAAGTGCCTCAGCAGAGCCGGTTGAAAATGAGAAGAAAACATATGCAAAAATGTTCATGAAATTTCATCTCAATTTTTTGTAGAAATTTCATTATTCGTGAAATTTTCCAGCCAGCTCTTTAGAGCAGGGACTTATTGTTTGGTAAACTTCACATATCTTAAGTCTCACCTAGTAGATAGAACACTGGATTGGCACTCAGGAAACCTGGGTTCCACTCTGGCTTCAGAGACCTTGAGGAATCCCTTCACCTCTGTTTCTCAGTTTCTCAGTCTGTAAAATGGTGATAATGGTACTTACCGCATTTGTACAGTGCTATATAAGAGCTAGATAGTAATACAGCAGACCCTCATTAGAACGTGCCTCTATATAACGCAAATTCGCATATAGCGCGGTCGTGGCCATGGATCCCAAATTTAGTAACTTTATTTTGAATCAATGGTAGTGCGGTCCCCGCTATAATGCAGTCCACGCTGGACTGCACATGGACCCCCAGGAAGGGTCTGGTGTAGTAGTAAGGTATATATCTGCATGCAAGATTGCCCTGGATGCCATTAAAATCTTTGTAGTATGAGATATGCAGTTTTCTCTATTCTGAGTAGAAGGAATACTGCCTATATAGCATAGGATGGCCAGATGTCCCAATTTGATAGGGACAGTCCTGATTTTTGAGTCTTTTTCTTATATAGGTGCCTATTACCCCCTACCCCATCCTGATCTTTCACACTTGCTATCTGGTCACCCTAATACAGCAGCACAGGTAAATGTCTCTGTGCATTAATTGTCTAGATTTTAATGGTGACCATTGGATATATAAATAATTGCCATGGGGTTATGGTTCCAGATTGCCATAGCCTTTGGTTTAGTGGGAGACTGGAGAAGATCTTGTTAAGTTCATATTATTGCACCTACTCTTTGCTTTGGATTGGAGGACTATGTTATAGTGAGTAACAGAGTTGCATTTATTTTTCTTTTCAGATAAAACAAAACAAACCAGAAAATATACCAGATCTAAAAGATTTAGTACACAAAAAATTCACTGCATTGGCAAGCAAAAACGATGACTCAGATTTGCGAAGAAATGAAAAATACATACATTTTATGGAACAGCTTAAAAGAATGAGGAAACAGTGTAAGTCTTCATTTTTTAAAATAATGGTTTCCTGGAAATACAGTATGGTTCTATATACATATATCATGTGTTGGTTTATTACAAAAATGTTTTAAAATACAAACCAGCCAGAGCTCAAGCATTTACATGCATTCCTTATACAGGACTTATTTAAATTTATCATTCACATAGTTAAGTAGACAGCCCAGTAAGTAACAACCTTATGATTTTATTTAATCTTTCATAATGCTTGTCTTATTTGCATACAGATGCAATGTTTAGCTTCTTTCTTTCATATCCCTTTTTTCTGTTTTGAAGGTGGGTTTTTCTTTTAAAGATACTCTTTTCTCTTAATTGGTAAGATCTCCCAAAAGGAGATTCTAGGTAAGCTGTTTTCCTTTGTCGTTTTAACAAATTGCCCCTATTTCACAACTTAGGATATGTTGCAACCCTAAAGAGACCTTTGCTTTAATCGTAGAACTATATTGCTGGAAAATGCTTACTGTGTGTGTTCTCAGGTTTACTGCTTCTACACACGCACTGTATAACTCTGCGGCTTTTTAAAATCTGTCTGGCTTAATTTATGTTGATTCACCAAGTGGTAAAATTGTAAGTTATTTTGCTCGAGCTGTTAGAGAAGTTAGGAAGTTAGCAGTTCTAATGTTTATACAAGACAACAAAATTGTGTGTTTACATTTTTTATTGCACTGTGATTGCAATAGCTATTAAAAAATCATTCTGAGCACCCATGCTGGGAAAATTCATGAGTCCTAAAATCATATGTATCGTTCTCACCCTGTCCAATCATGATTAAACTTTAGAATCACATTGTTCCGCTTTCCATCCCTTGACCCCTATCCCTGTGTCATTCTCCCACACCACACACACACACACTTGGATTTCATCATAAACTGATAGCTCATGTATTGCGGGAATCATAGATTAATGATTTACACAATTGGAAGCTGAGATGCTGGGTGCTTTCATAAAGCAGTGTTTTTTAACTTGCATTCCTGGTCGCTGAGCCAGAACCCACTGAAATTAGTGGAAATACTCCTATTGACTTCTATGCGCTTTGGATCAGTCCCCTAGAAAAACTCATGGAGTGAGAGGAGGATGATATTGAATTTTAGGTCTGATCCCTCAAGACTTGTTAGGAGTAGAGATAAATGCTGTTCATCATTTGAAAATTGAGAACCCAAGTTCTCCAGTTGTGTGTGACTTTTGTTTCCCATCTTTATGGTTTAAGATATTGGGCTTCAGATGATCACTGATTTATCAGCATAACTGTGTTTTGAGGACTGACTATAGGAAGATGCAGACCACAACCAGCATAACCATCTGTTCCTGCATAATCATAAAATTGTTGCTGCCCCACCGTTATGTTGTAATTCCAGATTTCCAGGTGTTTGTAAATCAGAAACTAAGAGCTTGATAATAGAAACTGGATTCGTCACCCACCCTTTAACTGGCTGTAGATTGCCTGCCCTAAATATATTTTATCTATGGCCAAGTGACCAAGTGTTAACCAGTAGAATTATTAAACATCACCCAAATTAATCAAGCATAATAGGAATGACTGGTATTTTTATCGGAGGGGAATATTTTATTGTTGTGGTTGCTGGAAATCCAGTTGATATTCTCTTAATAGCCATAAGGATTTTTGTTTTGTTTGTTCACTAAAGACAAATTGCGAGGGTGCCAGCAGAATGCAGATGGTGATGTTGGATGGACCAGTGTGCTCTGTATGTGGACTATTGATCAGCTGTGGCAGTTTCGGAGCAGTCGCTCACATGTTGGTTTTGATCAGGTGTTCCATCACGTTTGAGCCTATCACAATGCTTAGAATAATCTGAAAGGTTGAACGGAAAAACATTAGATGAACTTTAATAGCAAACTTGAGTACACTCTAATGATCCTACATTAAAATAAACACACTGGAACCTACCTCTCTCTTTCTCTCTCTCTCTCTCTCTCTCTCTCTCATATCAAAAGGAAAACTAAATGCCTTTTTATGGCTGAGAATATAAGTGTATCAGAGATGGGAAATACAAGTTATACTCCACAAAACAGCTACAACTCTGCAGCCTTGTGCACCTGTCCATACAATGCATATATCCATGCCATCTCTTGTTCATGAACAGCCTCCCTGAAATGGACTGTAAAACCAATATTCCTTCTTGCTCTAGTGTCTCCTTAAGAACAACTTTTGCCATGAAGCCTACAAGATGTTGCCAAATGATAATGGTTAGGTAGAGAGCCAGCAGGGAGTGTTCATATTCGACTGATATATAGAATTTATATAATTTAATTTAATGATTTGTAACCATCAAACTGTGCACCAGCTAATCATGTAGCCATGCAATCTTATTGCTGATACCCTGGTCCTTCATCCTCCTCCTCTCCTTTTGTTTGTTACCCTCACATCACTTATTTTAACACCCCCTTCCCAAACAAAACCCTGAATCTGCAGGTATGAGTTGAACTCATTGAGGCTACTCATGTGCTTAAAGTTATGCACATGTCTATATTTTTGGAGGCTCGGAGGCTAAGAATGTAAGCACTTTGGGGCAGAGACTGTGTTTGCCTATGTGTTTGTACATTACCTAGGACAATCATGCCTTGATCCTGATAGGGGTCTCTGGGCACGATTGGACTATAATCAATAAATATTAATAGTATGCTAAGACATAAGATCGAACACCTATAGAATAGTATCAGAATCTACCTAAGTGCATGTACCTGTGCACTGATACCAAAGACAGTGTGTCTACAGAAGGAATGAGCACTGGGATTGGAGTCAAGAAGTTCTGAGTTATAATCCCAGCTCTGCTGCTAATTTGGGGCCTAATTCAAAAATCACTGCGGTAAGTGGCAACACTCCTATTGGTTTCAATAGGCAGCGGAATCCAATATGTTCGCCACTAGCCACATGTGGCTAATAGGCTATTGAATTGTGGCTAATGCATGTGGATTTTTTATAATGTGGCTAATCAGAAAAATTCAAAATCACAAGTGTGGCTAGCATCGAATTTCTGTTGGACACCGCTGCAGGGTGTTAGATCAAGCCCACTGAACACTGTGTACATCTTAAGTATGTTGTTAGAATTCTTTGAGGGGGTCAACAAGCATGTGGACAAGGGAGATCCGGTGGATACATTGTATTTAGATTTTCAGAAATCCTTTGACAAGGTCCCTCATCAAAGGCTCTTAAGCAAAGTAAGCTGTCTTGGGATAAGAGGGAAGATTCTCTCATAGGTTGGGTTAAAAGATGGGAAACAAAGAGAGAAGGAACAAATGGTCAATTTTCAGAATGGAGAGAGGTAAATAGTGGTTCTCCCATGGGTTTGTACTGGGACCAGTGCTATTCAACATATTCATAAATTATCTAGAAAAAGGGGTAAACAGCGAGGTGCAAAATTTGCAGATGATACAGATCTATTCAAGATAGTTAGGTTCCAGGCAGACTGCGAAGAGCTACAAAATGATCTCACAATGCTAGGTGACTGGGCAACAAAATGGCTGATGACATTCAATATTGATAAATGCAAAGTAATGCACATTGGAAAACATAATCCTAACCATACATATAAAATGATGGGGGCTAAATTAGCTGTTACCACTCAAGAAAGAGATCTGAGTCATTGTGGATAGTTCTCTGAAAACATCCACTCAATGTGCAGCGGCAGTCAAAAGAGCGAACAGACTGTTAGGCTTCATTAAAAAAGGGTTAGATAGTAAGATAGAAAATATCGTATTGATTCTATATAAATCCATGGTACATCAACATCTTGAATACTGTGTGCAGATATGGTTGTCGCATCTCAGAAAAGATATATTGGAATTGGAAGAGGTTCAGAAAAGGGCAACAAAAGTGATTAAGGGTATGGAACAGCTGCCATATGAGGAGAGATTAATAAGACTGGGACTTTTCAGTTTGAAAAAGAGATGAATGGGGGTGGGATATGATAGAGGTCTATAAAATCATGACTGCTGTGGAGAAGGTAAATAAAGAAGTGTTATTTACTCCTTCTCATAACATAAGAACTAGGGAGTCACCAAATGAAATTAATAGGCAGCAGGTTTAAAACAAATAAAAGGAAGTATTTCTTCACATAAATCACAGTCAACCTGTGAAACTCCTTGCCAGAGGATGTTGTGAAGGGGGAGACTACAACAGGATTCAAAAAAAATCTAGATAAATTCATGTAGGATAGATTCATTGATGGCTATTAGCCAGGATGGGAGGGATGGTGTCCCTAATCTCTGTTTGCCAGAAGCTGGGAATGAGCGATAGGGAATGGATCACTTGATGATTACCTCTCTGTTCATTCCCTCTGAGGCACCTCACATTGGCCACTGTCGGAAGATAGAATACTGGGCTAGATTAATCTTTGGTCTGACCCAGTATGGCTGTTCTTATGTTCATTTAGCTTCAAATTAGAAGATCTGGTGAATTCTCTCTTATTTTAAGGTATGATCTGATTCTGAATCTATAGTACTATGTGTAAGCATGCACTTAACATGTACTGGTAATATAAATGACTACAATTGACTTTGTATTTGCAAAAGGATAGTGTTAAGGTTGTACATCTATCCTGAACTGCAACTTCATTGCTGATTGCTTAGCCATGCAACTTATTCAGTACTTTCAATAAAGTTTTCGGTATGGAGTTTCCTGGATTATAAAAAAGAAAGAAAGCAAGCAAGAAAAGCATAAAAAGGAGATAATTTCTGTTGGGTTTTCAAAAACTCTAGAACTATTTGGCTAGGCCCACTGGACCACAATGTACCATGCACTTCATAAAATTCTTCAAGAATGAGACCCTCTCTTGTGAACCTTTGGAGCTGGTCAGATTGGTAAAGTGCAGTAAATCCTCCACAGCAGCAGAGGTCATAGGGTGTCTTCCTGTATATCTTTCAGACTGCAGGTACGGTCCCTCAACCCCTTGTTCAGCACTGTGCAGCTATGTTAGACATGCATGAACAGGTGCACAATGATGCATACCTTAGCTGCACGTTGCATAAGCTTAGTGAAAAACACTGTGGAAAATATACTGTGTATGCATGATAAGTGATTTTCAAAATCTCTTAGATTCTTAAGAGACACGAAGGTAGATATGGACCATCTTCTGTTGGTTTAAGGAACAAACCTATGAGATACATAGAGCTCTTCCTTAGGTCCCTTAGATTCTTAAGTCACACAATCATGACTTATTCTCCTAAGTCATGTAGTCACTTTTGAAAAAATGCACCTGAAGTTAAATCCAAACCAATTGTAACTGGAGCACTGCTAAGCACTTGGATCACTGAAGATTATTTCATCTTTCTACTCTTAGCTGCTTAGGTTGTCGAGCAGTTTAAAAAGAATTTAACAATTATTTCTTTTAGTAGGGCAAAATTACATTTTTTTGCCATTCCCCTTGCTCTCAGAAATGGCTTAGCTGACAGTGTTCAAATGTTTAAAAGAAGTCACTTTTGGACATGAATGAATTGTGGAAAATGTAATAATAAAGTGTGGACATTTCATGAGGTTCTAAATGATTGCAAATGGGGTTAGAAAGGAAACTGCTCTACAGCCTTAACTCTAGATATGGCTGACACTCCCACTATAATGCATAAGGGTTTCAGTTCTTCAAAGTGCTGAGTGAGTGATCTGTCCCTGATTCAATGAAATGCTTAAGCACATGCTTAACTTTAAGCACATGTGTAGTTGAAATAAATGGGATTATGCATGTGTTTAAATGTTTTACTTGCTTATGCTGAGAGCTCAGCCCCTTGCAGGATTGAACCCAATGGGACTAAGAGGCATGGTTACTTTGGAATCATAACTTTGCATTTTGTGTCTCTTGTATGTTTTTAAAATCTCAACTGCTGTATAATATTGCACTAAAATAGCCTTTTCATTTGATGCCTGTGTATATCAAAGGCACCTTCTAGAATGCTATGTAAAATTTTACCTTCTTTTAAGGAAGATAAAAATGAAGACCTTATTTAATTGAGAGTGTTAGTTCTTAGAAGGGCTAATCAGGAGGTACAATTTCTTACCTCTGTGACCTATGTTACTCATTTTATTAACTTTTATCAATCTAAGGTTATTTTGTGTCCTATTTAATGTTCAAAAGATGCCAAGTGTCATAGGTGTTTTATAGTAGCTGGTAGCATGCACTTTGGAATTCTAGCCACTACATTTCACGCACGCACGCACAAAACAAAAACAAACCTTCCATACTAATTTTGTGGAAAACATTAAGTCTGAAGTGAATGACAAAATACTGCTGGGTCTTCCAGCCAATTTAAGGAGTGCATTTGGAAGGATGGGAGAGATAAAATGTTGATAGGGTAACAAATCATTTTTAGATGCACTATTGGTTTTGGCATTCTTTTCTCCAAGCAAAATAAGCACTGGGATATAGTTTGGAATGTAGCAACATAGCATTTGTAATGAACCTCCCTGCCTTCTCCACAGCCAGAAATCTGCTTCGGAAGCTTTGGAAGGAAAGAGTTGATATCAGAGTTGACATTTTGCTAAGGTATTATATTATGGCCAATATAAACAAGGAGGCGTTTTCAAAAGATACAGTTTTAATTGTAGCTGTTCAAATAAGAATGCCAAGGAATAAAGTTGTCTGCTGTTCTTATTTCCAACTAATGAATTTGGCAGGATTTGTAATTTTTTTAAAAAAAATTCAATTTTGGATGGTAAAATAATGCTTTGTAAGGAACTCCCTTTAGATTCATAAAACAGGAAGTAAATGGATTTGCCTCTGAACTGATAAGGAAATAAGCACTAACGTGATATACTTCTGATTGACAAGTATCATCTAAATAATCCTCACAACACCCTAGTGCGGGAGGTAGATAACTATTATTATCATCTCAATTTAGCCAATGAGAGACTTGAGGCACATGGGTGAAGCTACTTGCCCAAAGCCATACTACAACTCATTGGCAGACCTGGAATTACGTTTTGGCAGTTCTTAACTTCCAGACTTGTGCTTATTTCTTTTCTTTTTAGTATCACCATTTTGGCATTAAAGCAGTTCAAAAAGAAAGTTGCAGTCTTTTTTTAAAAAAAATATTTTTATTCTTATAGTTTTAATGAGGAAAGAATAATTTTAATTAATTACATGGAGACCAATTATGGGAAGTTTCAGCTCAAAGAGTGAAAGTTATGAGTGATTGAAATGGTCTTAGAATGGATACTGTTATGATAGTCAGTGCTGTACATGACCTGAGTTTTTGTTCTCAGTAAAATTCCTAGTGGCAGGTCATCATAATAAATCAAAGAGAGAAAGAATGGTCTAGTGGTTAGAGAACTAGCCTGGGACCTGAGACACCCAGGTTGAACTGCTTGCTCTGCCACAGACCTCCTGTATGACCTTGGGTAAGTCATTTACTCTTTCAGTGCCTCAGTTCCCCATCTGTAAAATGGGGATACTAGTACGTCTTACCTCACAGGGTTGTTGTAAGCACATTAAAGATTATCAGTTGCTCAGATATTACAGTAACAGGGGCCATGGAGGTATCTAAGATAGAAGCCCAAATCACAAATTTACCGTCATAGTTGGCGATCTCAGCAGAAAGGCCAAAGACAGAATGAGCTATGGAGTCTGCACTCTCCTGCCACCCTCTGAGGTGGCCCTTCCAAGTCACGGCTGAAGTACATTGGCAGGATATCTCAGGAAAGCTTGCAATGAGTTTACCCGTATGTTACATACTTGGTGGATTAACAGAAAACTTCAGTCCAAGGGTTGTCAGATTGGCATACATATGAAGAGGGGAAAAAAAGCATTGTGTGAGTAGGTATTTTGTACTGACAATAAATGGTTCAGCCTTCAATGTACAGTAAAAATATCTTGTTTATGAATGTCTTGGAAGCTTTTCTGTCCTCTGCTGGCCTTAGCTTTTCTTTAGAAGTTAGGTAACTGCTGGTGGCCATCATGGCATTAAACAATATTTTTGCTCATCATTTCGGTCTGTTTCCATGTTTCTTGATGATATAGTAATGCATGTAAGTAACTCGCAGAATTACAAAGATCACATCATGTCTTATAAATTTTAGATAGGTAATATACATATAAATAATCACTGCAGTTTACATCTAAATTTCTGAAAACTTTAGGAGATTGCAAAGACTGACCATTTGGGTGATATCATGTTTCACATAAAGCACAAGGAACATGAAAATATTTTAGCCCTTTCTGCCTAATCAGTATAATTTTGTACTCCATTCTCAAAGGCAGAGAGAAGGAGAACTGGGGGCCTGGATGATAGCAGCAGGAGAAAGAGAGAGAGGTTGAGATGCATGAAGATTAAAAAAAGAAAATAGCAGAAGGGAGAGAAAACGAGAGAAGAAGAGAAGTGAGTGACTGATAGAAAGAAATAACCAATTTAGTATTAATTATTTTGTGGCACTCAAAAGTATGCTACAGGCTTCACAGCAAATTTGGAATGATGCATTCCCTACCTATAATGCTTACAGTCTAAATTTTATACACGATGAAGTGTACATGGGTGACAGACTTAAGGAGAGAATGGGCCAGAGAACAATAGGGACACAGTACCTCAGTCATGTTTTACTCTGTTTATATGTGCATTTCTTAGCAGTTCGGAAAAGGGACTAAAGAAATGGACAATGATGGTGGAAAATTAAGAAAACATTCATGCAGCTGTAAGCTTAATGAACTTTATTTTATTTATTTCATTTATTTGGCTGCTTGGAGAGATGCCTCTCATCCTGGAATGGGTCTTGGCTGTCTTTTTACTACTCTTATGGCTGTGTGATCACTTTGACACCTTACGTTTTGGGGCTCTATACCCCCAATATGGCAAGGGAGTGTGAAGAAGATGCAGGAACTCCATTGCAGCCAAGCATTCGTACTGAGCATCAAGACCCAGGTTTTATCAGACAGAATGGGGAAGTGAATCTAAAGCCAAGCAGAGCAAACGATGATCCATCGGCATGTGTCAGCAGCACTCCCTGCGGCAATGCCACAGAAACTGAGTTTACTGAAAGGAAAATATGTATATATTTACAGTACATTAAACATATTATCTTTCATATAGACCACAGAACAATTCCAAGCTGTTCAGCCAATGCATATTGGGACCGATACTCAGCTAGTATAAGTTGGTGTAGTTCCACTGAAGTCACCGGAACTTCACAGATTTACACCAGCTAAAGATCTGGCACACTGTATTTAGAACGCATAGTAAGCTTAATAAACATCCTTTAATTCCTTATGAGAAATAGTTACCCTGCATTTGCATTGGTCTTTTAACACAGTTTTTAATATTTCAGTGGTTTCATTTCCCTTTTGAAAACGTCAGAAATGAATATATTATAGTAAAGAATGCTTTCCTTCCAGCTTAATATTTTATCAAGGGTGAAATGTATCTAAGTTCAGTGAAGTTATTTTTCTTTTTCTTAATGTATGATTAAATATTCCCCTCCTTCCCCAAACTCACAATCTGAGGCTTTATGGACCTAATCCAAAACACACTGAAGTCAGTGGGAATCTTTCCATTGACTTCAGTAGGCTTGTGATCAGACGCTATATGCCAAGTTCTGGTACAAAGTCAATTTTTTGACTGATTTAAATCAAACAGGAAACTAGGAAAAGAATTCCGTGTGTCTGCATACCACGTGCGTGCCAGGTTTCAGACACAGAAAGGGGCTTTTCACTGAGGGAAGATCAATGCCAACCTGATTGCTTTATCAGACTCAACCCATCAAATAATAATTGCTATAGCTGAAGTCTAATGAATAAAGTACTGTATTAAAAGGCAAAACAAGATGGTTTTTCAAGACATAATGTGCATAATTGTTCAGCAAATCCATTATTACTGTAGGCAAATTAAACTATCCGCCTACCTTACAGTTTTCTGTAGCACCCATCGCTACAGTTCTTGCTTATCCCTGCAACTGAGATAAAACCTTTCTCCATCCCCTCTTCTCCCATCAAGTTTTTAAATCCCATACAGCTGGGATCATCAGATCCTGCCAACAATGACGGAGTAATGTCAGGTATGTGAGTAGCCCTACTGAAGTTACTCACCTTTGTAAGTGTAATATGTGGGCCGTGGTTTGTGAAGACATTTTCCAGACCCTGCGTGCTCCCTTTACCACTTCCTTCATTTTACCCACCTGCTCCCCAGTCTGAATCAGCATCCTTCCTGGCCTTTCTACAGCTGCTTTTCCTTTTCAGGTGACCGCCCCACCTCCTAATCTTCTCTTCAGCTTTCTCTCTGGTAGCCCCTGCTTAGGGAAACCTTATGCCATAGACTATATGTTACCTGTGACTGATGTATTTAGTCTCATCCAGTGAGACCTTCTTGGCAATTCTTGCTCTGTACAGAAAAGATGGCATTATTGTAGGCAAATACTTAACACAGTTGTCTGAGTCCGAAGTGATATATTCTTTATTAATTTGACTTCCTTTTTGGTGCAGAATCATTGATGTGACAGTAAGCTAGGCAGGTCTGATGATTACATGTAAGAAAAGCAGCAATCTAGAGGAAAGTAGTAGTTATGCAATACTAACAGTATTTTAATGGTGCTGTAAAAAGTCCTGTTAGTGGTGCTCTGGCTATTGCTTTACATTTTTGCTAGAGATGGAAAAACTAGTAGCTGAGTGTGTCATGACACCCAGTGTTTCAAACTTCAGTTGTAAATGAGAGAGGAGCTTTTCCATATAATTTATTTGGCTTAATTCTTGTGCCTAATGGCTGCATATATATCATAAACATTGTGAAGGAGCAACCATGGAAACACTTGTTTTCTTGCATTGCTAAATTTAATCTGGGTTGAATATTAACACAGTGCCTGGCAGTACTTTAAAAGCAAAAATAGCTTAAGCGTGACTCACTATGAGTCATTTACTGCTAGCCCTGCTATATTGCCTAGAGCTTGACATTGAACAAGTTGGCAGCCTGTATTGCTACATTTTTTTTCTAGGAACTCTGAACACATTTCATTCTTGTGAATTCTCTTGTGCAACAGTATTAAACACAGAAATGTGTTTGTTTTCCTTTCAAAGTCAAATGAATCAGAGAAGATGGTGAAACAAAAGAGTATTTTTCTTGGCGATTCTCAAAAAGTTGGATTCTGAGAATTATTCTTTAGCTATAAGAACAAAATGATTGCATGTATGTTAAAAGTTAATATCACTTTGCCCAGGTTATGTGTAACATATACTTTCAGCATTTTAACATCTGTTGAAGGTAGTGTCCAAACTATAGGTTTGTTTTTTTCTGGAATTTTTTTTTGGAGACTGAGTAGCTCTCTGTAGTTTAAGAACCTCTTTTCTTTCGCTGGCAAAGGTTTTATAATGGGAAGTTTGTCAACTCTGAGAGGCTGATAAAACCAGTCACCAGTATTCCGATTGGCCTCTGTATTTCATAGGCACACCCTAAATAGGACAGTTGGTGTCTGACAGCAGGAAAGTGAATAGCTTGCTCACTAACTGTGGGAAAGCCTACAAACGATCAGCTGATGTCAGTCAGATGGGTAGGGGTGGTGATTGCTGGCTGAAAGCAAAATAAACTTTGCTGAGGCAATGATGATACGATATCCTGAAGTATACTGAAAGGGCCAAATTCTGCTCTCAGTTGCACCAGATTTAGGTACTTTAAAGTGCTTTTCTCATGGAAATGGATAATAAAATATCAAACCAATGAATAATTTTCACAAAGCAAATTCTTAAAATTACTGTTTTGGGGATTTTTTTGCTGGGAGGAAATTCCCCCGTGGAAAAATCACTTCTTGTCATTGACACGTAATCCTTTGCAACTTTTTAAAGTAAACACCAGAAACCATGTTAAAAAAGAATTAGTCCTGTCAAGGTACAAAAGTAAGGGTGTGTCTACGCTACAGACTTAATTAACCCGTGTTAGGTGGACTTACAGCCACCACAGTGGCTGATGTCCTCATTATCCATCTCCTGTCAGTGGCGCATCACCAGGAGCGCATCCACCGACTGAAGAGGGGCAATGTTGGGGGCTGAGACCAGGGCTCTAAACTCCGTGCAGCTCCCCGCCTGGAGCTCAGCTGCCCTCTGGGCTTCTGGCTTCCTCAACGCAGTAGGGAGTGAGGGCCTCCCACCGAGGCTTCTTGCTTCCCCATTCCTCCCGGAGTGAGGGCAGATGCCCAGGCTTCTCAATGCCCTGCGTAGGGCGCAGGGAGTCAAGCAGGCGTAGCCTGGTTGGGAGCAGGGAGCTGGGGAAACTGGGCTGTAGCTGCCCAGCTTTCAGCCAACAGCTGATGTAGGTAACCCAGTGTCTACACAGACGCTGCGTCTCCCTAACTGCACTGACCATGATTTCTGTTGAAAGTGTTTATCTTAGAAATCTCTCATAATGAATCAGAAGACGGAGATAAAAAAGGCCTTTAAAACTTAACAAAGATATCATAACCAGTGTCTTGATAAAAATGTGTTATTATGCAGTAGATTTAGCTTAAAAATACTACATTGTAAATATTGGCAACACATAACAGTGCTGGAGAGGCTCAGTAAACTTGCTTAAAACTTATAGAATCAGAGAAATGTAGGGCGGAACCTTGAGACTTCATCCCTCCAACCTGAGGCAGGACCAAGTATACCTAGATGACCTCTGACAGGTGTTTGTCCAAGTTGTTCTTAGCAATCTCCAATAATGATGATTCCACAACCTGCCTTGTTAAAGTATTCCAGGACTTAATTATCATTAATTTATAAATGGTGGTCCAGTGGATTTAACTGAAATCCGTACAAAGCCTGTTCCCAAGGCCATGATTAGCTACAGCAGTCCACAGAATTTCCCTATCTCTAAAATAAGAAACAATTGTGCTGTCCTGGGTAGTGTGGAGTGGGCACTGTTTCTTCTGAAAATGTTAACTAATCAATGGCATAAAGGTGACCATTGAAGTTTTGGTAGTTATTCATGGTGCATGCTCTTTAGCAATCTTTTCAAAGTTAATGTATATACTGTACCTCAGCCACACTCCAGACTCATGCAGAATACGGAAATGTGCTAATTCATATTAAGGACGAGATTGGGGTTTTTAAGACACAGTTATGTAGGAGGCAGTACAAAGCCTTGCAGCTCTGAGAGGATCCCTAGAAGGATTAGGCCTTCCTGAGAAATGGTCTCTCCATAGACATGGTACATTCAGTTGGAGTAGATCGCTTCCACGCACAGTAAGGAGTGGGACAGGATCAGGGAGTCCTGCTCCCCAGGGGGAAGCAGACTGTAAGCACACCAGATCACAGGATGAGCAGGGACTCTGTAGTGTACGCCCCTTGTGCAGAGAGGCACAAAAAGCTTTGTGTTTACCTCTCTGTCCCTTGGCAGCCAAACACAAGCTACAATCTGGCACTAAATATGAACCCAGTGACAAAGCTTTTCCATAAATACTTAAAGAATACATTGTTGAACATAAACCAGCACTCACAGGTACATGTATATTTTAACATTACAAATGGGAAACCTTTCCCAATCAAAACATTATAAAATCAGTCCCTTCGCTTACTTGACCCGTCTTGAATCCAGATGTGGATGTTTTTTTATAGTATCAACTTCTGAAGGAAAGACAAATGCATAAGGCAAATCAGGAAAGCCACATATACAGTGTTCAAAGTAGCAGTGTAAATCAAACCAGTGTTTTGCAATGTAAGAACCAATAAAGTCAGGGCTGTGGCATATTGGTAGACTTATGGTGCCTTCTTGCTGATTAAAGACTTGAACCTGCAAGCCTTTAATCACACAAGTAGTCCCTCTTCATTAGGGTTTGCTTGAAGTCAATGGTACTGCTTACATGAGCAAAGATTTACAGCATCCAGTAGCATAATTGTTGAAATGAGTGTTGATCGCTTTCCCTACTGTGAGACACTGAAAGTAAGGAGAGAATATGTCCAAATTGTTGGTTCCTGGATGGTTGCCAATCTGTTTTTTTCTGGCCAGGAGCTAAGCCACCCTATTACCTTACCAGGTTGCCCTCTTTCTTGTACGCTGGTACACTCTAACCTGTAGAAGGCCTTTTATATTTTTAGACAGAAGCCTCTTTGTAAGGGAAGACTTGGCAGACAAACCCATCTGAGACAGATATTTCTCAGAGACCAGAGACTGGTCATAAAAATTAGAGATGGAAAAGACCTACCATATCATGAAGTCCTTCCCCTTTGAGAGGAAGAGATTTAGAGCTTTCATATAATTTGATCACAAGAGTATTGAAAAAAATGTGCTATCAAGTAAACATTTTAAGCTACTAGATAGAAACATTGGGTCTTTTTGGCAAATGAACTGTGAGAATGCTACTATTTTGAAAAATGTGTGCTTTCAAGTATAGGTAGAAGTGACAAAGAGTCCTGTGGCACCTTAAAGACAAACTGAAGTGTTAGAGCATAAGCTTTCGTGGGCTAATACCCACTTTGTCAGATGCAAGTATAGGTAGTTGATTCTTCACCACACAGATCGTCAGCCTTTGGCATCTGGCCCATCAGGAAATCCAGTGGCGGGCTGGGACAGTTTGTTTACCTGCAGTGTCTGCAGATTTGGCCAATCGCAGCTCCCACTGGCCGTAATTCGCCGTTCCAGGCCAATGAGGGCTGCGGGAAGTGGCGGCCAGCGCATCCTTCGGCCCACTTCTCTTCCCACAGCCCCAATTGGCCTGGAACAGCAAACTGCGGCTAGTGGGAGCTATGATCAGCTGAACTTGCGGACGCTGCAGGTAAACAATCCATCCCTGCCTGCAGCGGATTTCCCTGATGGGAAATCAGGGAAATCCGTGCCAAAGATTGTCGATTCCTGAGCTAGGTCAATGGAATAATTTTTCCGTTGACCTAGTGCAATCTATACCTGGAGTTAGGTGGGTAAAATTTTGTCCTTTGGGTGTAAATTTTTTTTTGTACCCCTGAGAGATTTAGCTATACTGCTGTAAATTCATAGTGCAGGCCAAGCCTTAGGCACTAATGCCATGGAGAGGTAACTAAATACTTCAAGGCCTGGCTTTTTAAAGAATTGTCATTGATGACTATTGGGTGCACACTTATTTTTAGTACCTAAATAAGGACTTAGGAGCCTAAAACTTGGTTCCCATTGTTGAAAATCTTGGCTATAGTGTTATAACGTCACTCTGAATAACAGGGTAAGTCTGTAGCTTATTTCTCAGGATACCAAGGACTGAATGTTTGTTCTAATTACATTTTTTAGTGTTTGAGATAATGTGCTCTTTCCTGTGCTTATATACACATGAATTTGCTTCTGTTGCTTCTTGCTGATTTGATGGTAAGCCTCTGTGTGAGACATGAATATAATCAACTTGAGATCTGATATTCAAAACAGCATCATTACTGTACTTTCAGGTGGAAAATAAGCAGCAAAAATTGACAACTGTTGAGAAACAAAGAACCTATAAATAGGTTAAGCTTCTTTGCAATCATGAGCAAAGGTCAAAAATAGAAAATGTGATCTATGTAGGATGATTAAGGTTTATCACAAAATTGCTTAAAGAGAATATTTTAAAGGAAAATTAATGATGTGTCATCAGTTCAAGCATAGTTCTTTAGTTTAGAAATCTACTATAGTATATGAATCAGTTGATTTTTATCAGTGGCTAGCAGGTAAACAAGAGATTTATTTCCCAATGGCTTTTTCATATGATGGTGACAAACTCCATTGCATAACAATGGTCACATTTCAAAGTTGCAACCAGGTTCTGAAAGGCTTAATTTCACAATTGCTTAATATGTCACTTTGCAGTACAGTGACCTTTTAGTCAAGAAGGGAGAAGATTGCTTTTTAAACTTAAAATTGGATATGTAACTAGTGTAATGCCTTAGTTTTAAATAACAAAATTCTTGTCTTTGGTAGGTGTGTCTGGGAACCTTTAGATGATTAAAACTTTTATTACAAGCATGTCAGGATACTTAAAAATGTTAATATTGCTTCAGGAGTGTGAGCCATAATGTTAACATACTGACAGTTTTTAAAAAAATAATTATTTTAATTATTAATGAGACTAGAACGCACCTTGGGAACAGTACTAGTAATGTATGTTAAAAAGCTTTTATTTGTATCCATTTATTTTGTTTGTCTTTTATAGCTAACTCCTTTCCTGAAACTTGAGAAATTTATCTTATGTAGAAATAGGTTTTCTATCTTTTATTTATCTTAGTAGATACTGATCTCCTGATGATATGTCTTTACAGTGGCAATACAGGAAAGTAAATTCTGGTAACATCTTGGATGTTGACATTTTAAAAATAAAAACAATATTCTTTTTTAATTTTAAATTTTATATATCATCTTTCTAGCACAATGTTAGAACAAATTTACACATTGCCCAGATTATGTATCGGGATTTCTAATTTTCATTTCAAGTAGAAAGCAATTTATCATGTCACATCAATACTATTTTTTTTAATTAGTTTTAAGAAATAAATACAAAATAAAAAAGAAAATGGTAATTTTCCTTTAAAGAGACATCTAAGTAGTAGATACCTCCTGTCCATTATAAATCATGGCCTAGTCATACTTCTTACTATACATTAACTTATTTCCTGGTCATAGATTTTAGTAATTTGGGAAGCACTGCATGAAGCATGTTGCTTGCCTGTGTGTGTGCAAAAGTAGCTTGGTACTGTTCAGAACAGCCTGGCTGAAAAAAATTAATCTAAAGCTACCATATTTTAGCGGTAACAATCCAGAGGAAAAAGATGGGGGCCTGCAACTGAGAATATTCTGTCACTGACCCTGTAAAGATGAGTTCAAGACACCAATAAAAGAGATGTCCCAATGGAATATCAGAAGGGAGATTTTTTTGGGGTACAGCAATCTAGAGCTTTAAAGATGATTGCTACTGCATCCATAGCTGAACACTTATTACATGGTTAGGAATAAGGCTTATCCAGTGCCTGCTGAGGCCAACAGGAGTCTTTCCACTGAATTCGGTGGGTATTAGACTGGGTCCATTGTGCTCACAGTTAGAGCTGTGTGAGTAACTGATTTTTCAGAATTCTGGCAATTCTCAAAAATTGACAAAAAAAATTCTGTTCCGGTCAAACTGAAACTGAATATTTTACAAATTTCGAATGAATTGAAAAATTTGGAAAAATTTTGTTTGTCATTTTTAACTGCTTTTAATAAAAGTGAAAGTAATGAAGGGCTAAAGTAACAAAATGGTGGTGGTGCTGCCACTACTGCTTTTATACCCAATGGCTTAGTGCTTAGGGCACTCCCCTAGGATTTGAGAAACCCAGGTTTAAATCTCTATTCTGAAGCACAGATTTGAACCTAGGTCTTCCCCTGGAGAGCATCCTAAGGACTGGGTTATAAATTAGTCTGTGGTGAATCTCTCTCAATCTCAGTTGTTAAAACTGGTCCACTTTGTATAAATAATTAAATATTCCCTGGAGACTTTGGACAGGACTTGGGGTCAAAGTGTCCACAAATTGCGAAATTTACAGAGCTGTTGTGCTCCCTTGTCTTCTACACTCATTAGAAACCAGTTCCTTTATCATTGCCATATCCAAAAACTTAATTGCCTGAAACAATGCTACCTAAGCAGCATAATGGGAATCAAATGGTCTGACAAAATCGCGAACAATGCAGTCCTATAGCTGGCAACCATACTAAGCCCGGAAGCCATGCTGGTGCGGAGGCAAATGACCTGGGTCGGCCACCTCCTACGTATGGATAACAATCGACTGCCTAAGAGAGCTCTGTACAGTGAATTTAAAAAAGGCAATAGGAAGATTGACTAGCCTAAACTCCGCTACAAGGATTGCATGAAGCAGCACATACGGTCTGCTGGCTGGTTTTAATGACCTGGGAGGATATGGCTCATAACAGGTAAGCCTGGCACTCTGCTACGAAGGAAACAGATCGTGCAACAGAATATTGTTGTGCCACCTTGGCAGACAGTAGGAGGAATGTAGACACCAACGTGTCCTGGCACATTTCCTGAGCCCTATGTGTGGAAACTGATTTCCAGTCAGAGTCCTACTTGAATCCAAGTGACAGTTGTTATTATTACTATTATACAGTATTAGTATTATAAAATCATAGAAGCAGGGTCTGGAACCAGCATGGACCTTCCCCTCCTCCCCCCCCCCACATACTTCCCTCTAGGTGAAAGCCCTAACCACTTGAAACAATTTCTTTTTTCCAGTCAACTGAAACAGTTTGCTAAAATCTACACTGCTCCAAATGTTTCAGTTCACCTGAATTTGTATTTTTCAACGAAATAATGTTTTGGTCAATTTTTTTTTACCCAGCTCTGCTCCTAGTAACGCATTCCATTTGGAAGGGGGGCTGCTGCATTCTGTACCAGCTGGCATCTCTAGAGGCACCCAGAGCTGTAGGTTGGTCCCTAGCTGAGAGGAAAGCTTAGCTGCAGAGTGAAATGGTGTTATGGGTCACCACTGCTATGCCCACATCAGAGGGAAACATTCTGAAACCTTCTACAGTACCAGTTAGACTATTCTCAATATAAGTGATTATCCCGAAAGAGCATGAAAATGCCAAAACAAGAAACACAGTTGTTTAAGACATTCTGAATTTTTCAGCCAGTTCATATGCTGAATAATTCCTCTGGAGGAAACCTGGAAAATGCTAAATACAATTTTTTAGTTTCTATCAGCAATGGCATAGGAACATAGAAAGTATCCACACTGCAGCTGATGAGATTACTGCTTTCATGCCCCATCCTTTCCTGTATCATCATTCTCAGACCATCTGTATGCCATATTGAGCTGTGTGGATGATGCATAGAGAAGGTGTGATTGTGAGCCAGTCTGTTGACAGTTGTGGATACAAGTGTGGGAACGTTTCTCATTAAACATTAGAAGACTGGTCCAATGACTGAGTAATGCAGTCCTCAAAGATGTCTGTCTGGGCGCAGACAGTGGACTATCCAAACATATGATGAAACCTGTGATATTTACTTCACAATGTAATGGAACCGGGGGTGACTTAAATGGAAATTGAAAGAATATACAAGCATTTTTGATGTAAAATATTGTTGTAATTTTAGTTGATATTCTCTTTTGGAATGTTTTATCTCTCCTTTTCACTATAACAAAAATATTCATGACATGAGGTTTGTCACAGGCAGTAAGATGAATTCTGGCTGTTTAATACAGTTGGGAAAATAAAAACTGGCCATCACTGTATTTAAATGAACTCTTTGTTGTAATAACTACAAAAATCTCTGTTTTAGCTAATGGATCTTACATTTTGTTCTGGGAATTATGGTAAAAGACAGCAGTTTTGATTATACACACTTTTCCAGACAGTACCAGGAAAGTAGTGTCTTAAATTTAAAGTAATGATACATATCTTTGGGGGCGAAATCATTCAGATTACACTGTTTTAAAAGAACAGGCACTCACCTAGCGAAAAGGCACACTGGATTGCTGTTATTCCTTCTGCTTTGTTCTCAAACATTTATATTTAAACTAGTGTTGCTTTGAGATCCTTGCACTAGTGATTAATATTATAAATGAATACTATAATATCGAAACTCATACAAAACATAGCACTAGAGTTCAAATCACAAAGAATTTAAATTCACATAGGGTGGAACAAGCCCTCATGCAAGGACCTATAGGAACAAGGTGCCACGTAAGGTATGTAACACCGGGATTAAGTGGTGCATAGTGTCACAGTTTCAGGATAACTGCATCTGTATTCCCTCTCTCTGGTCAACCTAGGGCACCCTCTTTAGGCTCCCAGCTGTTAGCTGTCACATCTCTTGGGCAGCAACCTGTGTCTGTCTCTTCCGGACCAAGGTTTTAAGGGTACACAGCTCCCCAGACTAGGGTTTTAAGAGTACACAGTTCCCTGGATTACATTGTGATATCCTCAGCAAGCCAGAATGCCTAAACAGGCCAGTGCCAGTGCTTTGTTTTCTCTTTGAGGGCTATAATCAGTGTATTGCCTGCTGTGATAAGTTACCACACAGCTCCTTCTAAACAAGCATATTTATTCTTAAGCTAAAAGCAGTACAGAAACAAACAACAAAACGTTTACCAGTTGTCACCCAACAGTCTTCTGTAGTCCTCGTACATCAGTCCTTCCAACCGTTCCGCAAGGATTGGGCCCCCCTTGAACAGAAGGTCCTATCCCTTTACTGTATCAGAAAGTAAGTCCTGAGTCAGTCTAAACTAAGGCTATTTATCCAAAAGTACTTTCTTTGTCCATTGATCTCTGGAGATTCTTGTTTGAACTGATATATGTGAACCTCCCCAGGAGGTGATACCTCTTTCAGGGGAGGGGTTACAGCCTGGCTGATTTGCCATAGGGCAGGTCTATACTTAAAACGCTGCGCTGGTGCAGCTGTGGCTCTGTAGCTCTTCAGAGAAGATGCTCCTACAGCAACAGAGGACTTCTCCCGTCAGCATAGTCAATCCACCTGTGGAACAGGCGGTAGCTATGTCAATGGGAGAAGCGCTGTCTTACACTTGGACTTTGGTCAGTATGACTGTATCATTCAAGGGTGTGGAGGTTTCACACCCCTGAGTGACATAGTTATAGCAATGTAAATTTATAGTGTAGATCTGGCCTTAATCACCACCCACCAGAGGACTATGGTAGCTCTCCTTCATGGAGTAGAACACAATTATACATAACCCAGTCATTTAAAACAACGGACCCTTAACGATATTGTGTGGTTTGCATGTCTGTCACATCGCCCTCCTAGAGAGGTTACATACAGTAATACATTACATTACGTTCTTCAAGGATTTTGCAGAAAATTGCTGGATCTGTCTCATGTAGATCCTTGTGCAGGCCCTCTGCACAGAGGTAAATGTCACCCCTTCTGAATAGTAGAATTATTCCAATGGCTAGGTCCCACAAGCAGTTCGGCTTGTTTAGACATTGTTTTACCCAACTCTACTTATAGGAACACACTCCATTTGGAAAGGGGGCTGCTGCATTCTGTACCAGCTGATGTCTCCAGAGGCACCCATAGCTGTAGTGAGGTCCCTAGCTGAGAGGAAAGCTCAGTTTTAGAGGGAAATGGTGCTATGGATTACCACTGTTATATCCACAACAGAGGGAAGCATTCCAAATCCTTTTATGAATGTTCTCAATATAAATAATTATCCCAAAATAGCATGAAAACTTGGTTTCAAGTGAAAGTGAAGGCTTAAATCAACCCAGATGCCTGTTAAGCATGACAGCTGGGTTGGAGAAGCAAATGGCACATTCTTTTTGAAGGGAACATCTTCCAACTCAGTGACTGAACATCTGAGGATAAAATCATATTTCCCTTCCGGGCCAGTTGTGACAATCAATAGTTGTTCAAGATGTGAGGGCTTAGAATTGAGATTTACTTCAAAAAGCTTTACTGAGAGCTTCCTTGCCCTGTTACTCAAAACATTGTAGTGTTCTGAGTAGAGGTTAGTGAGTAAATGCAAAATTTGCTGATTCTTAGAATGCTTCATTGGAGGTTTGAATTTTTAAATTTAGAATAAGTTATTTTAAACAGACATCAAAGAAAATGCACTGGAGCTGTACTGTCAGAAGAAGCACTCATGGTAGACACTGCATAAAGGAATCTTACTCTTCAGCGTTATACCGGATTATAGTGACAGTCGAACCTGAATATTTTTGGTGTCCTCTCCCCCGAAAAAAGGAGAAGAAAAAAGGATTTGGTAGAAAACTTTGTTCAGCTCTACCTGGAAAATCAATTGCAGGGATGAGTCCTGCACAGAGAGGGAATAAAAAATGGCCTAGAACAACTTTAAGAGCTAGCAAGAAGAATGCTTTTAGGCTACCAATGGGCATCTTGGGTGGCAATCTATGCACAACCTAGCACGGGTAATGGCTGTCAGGGCATGGCACATGCACATTGAATTAACTTGATCAAAAATCCACTAAAAATAAACAATGAGGGGGAAAGGGATTTTATATAATATATACTCCCAATAGGAAAATATTTTATGGTAGTAAATCAAGAACAAAAACAGAGAAAGCTTATAAAAAAAAGCTCTACTGTTTTTGATTACCTTTTCTAGGTGTTTATTTAATGAGTCCTTTGGAACCCTTCTCCCTTGTACTACACACTATCCGCCAATGCATTAAGACACACTTTCAAAACAGTCTGAGGTCCAGTGACTAACTTTTTTAATTCACTTCCCACTACACAAACTAAGCCTGAAGCATTAAATGGATCCCAGGGTAGGTATTATAACAGAAAAAGAAGACTAATAAGAACAGGGGGTCATAGCACACTGCTGGAAGGTCAGCTGGGCTCTTGTAAGGCAGCTGGAAATTGTTATACCCCCGCAGCCCATCTATCGTCACCAGCCCAGCTGCAGAAGTTGGCATGAAGCTGTGCTCATATAAAGTTGTACTATTATATATAGATAGAGAAGTGGACATATATGTACATTGTAACCTGTGCAGTGTATTTTAAAAGTATTAGATAGACTTATATTAATCAAATTAAAACCTTATAAAGAACCACAGACATAACATTTAAAAAGGAAATTATGCCATGGCTGAGCTTCCATATTTCCCACTCTTAAATGTCTCCGGGTGGACTCTGAATTAATAGGTATTATATTCCACTGACATTCCTTCATGCCCTTAATCCAACCTAACACTGACGGTTAAGATTCCTATATACAGTGTCTACCATGAGTGCTTTTTCTGACAGTACAGCTCCAATGCATTTACTTTGATGTCTGTTTAAAATAACTTTTTCTAAATTTAAAAATTCAAACCTCCAATGAAGCAATTTAAGAACCAGCAAATTTTGCATTTACTCGCTAACCAGCAGTCTAGAATCAGTCTCTGGTCGAGGCCACAACCAGATTCACCCAAGGAAGATATAAGAACGTCAGCATGGACAATTACAGAATAACCTGCTCATAGGAGAACTTTCTTCCTAGCATCCTCATTTAATGGGTGGCTTATGCTCCAGAGCAGGGGTCTCCAAACTATGGCCCGAGGGCCGGATCCAGCCCGTGGCTTTGATTTGTCCGGCCCTCCAGCCAAGCAGGCATGTGGAGAAGCCGCCGCTGCCCCCTCTCCCCTCCCGCGATCTGTTGCCAGCAGCCCCATGTGCAGAGGGGTGAGTGCCCCTGCGGCAGCAGCTGGAGGAGCAAAGGGGGGGATTTTGCATATATTTGCATATACTGAATTTTTTCACAGTCACTTTGGCCTGTGCAGCCCCTTTAAAAATCTAATATGGCCCTCGTCTCATAAAGTTTGGAGACCCCTGCTCCAGAGCATGGATATTTTTTTCCTATTCGCCTGTTCCTGTAAAAGGAATATGTTTGTTGTGTTAACATAATTCTATCATAAGTCTTCTTTAAGTCCTTCCTTTGGCTCCTCTTTTCATTTTCCTTCCTTCTGATAATGTTTCCAGTCTCGTTTGCTCATTTCTGCCACCACTGCCTTCATGCTTTCTGCCATGGCACTTCTCAGGCACAGGAAAAGCTCCAAACAAAATCCATAAAACTACCATCTTTCCAACTCTCCTCCTAGTCTCTCCTCAAAACTCTGCCATAATGCCTGCAGAGCACTGCAATCTAATAATGTCTAGGCAAGTAGTGAGTTGTGCTTACTGCTCCTGAGTGGCTAAGAATTATATACATATATACATCCTGTTATGTTACTCTGTCTTTACCAACACTCCCAAAACCAACCCTCCCCAGTTGTTTGACTCATCTACTGCAGGCAAAAAGTGGATATCCACAGGTTTGCAGGCCTCTACTCATTTTCTGTGCTTGTAAAACACCTACCGCAGTGGAGCCCCAGTCTGATTTACTTCTAGGTTCTACTGAAATATAATTATAATTGTAATAATACTTTTGTAGACATTTAACAAATATTTTAAATATAAAAAGCCTTATTCTGCTCAAAAAAAAATCACATACAAATATTTTGTGGTCTTCACTATGGGCAAAAGCTTATATACATCCATCCAACTGAGTTTCTTTGGCAGTCTCCTTGTGACAAGAGCCAGCATTTTATTAATGTAATTTAATCAATGAACTGTGTTTAAACCACTGAATTTTTTTCAGTCTAAACAAATGAAGACTTTCTCATGACAAATGCTTAATCCTTCAAGATTGCATAACTGGAGAATTTAGGGATTAGTTAGCTTTGAAAATAGGCCAGGGAAAACATCTATATTTGGTTAAAAGCTAATCAGGTAAGGAAATAAGTAAAGTAGTATAAAAGCTTTTCAGAAAGGCTTTTGCAAATTAGTTTTATGTAATGGTATGAAGAATATTTTCTATTGATATAACAGACACAATGCCTGATTTTTCTCTCACTTACACTGGTATAAATTGATAGCAACTGCACTGAAGTCACACTTGTAAAAATGGTGTAAGTGAGAGGAAAATCAAGAGCACTGTGTGTGTGCATGTGCACATGTACACATATGTATTTGTTTCATACCTTGCTAGTGCGATAGGCACTTACATAAACTTTATGATCTTATAAAAACTTCATAATAACAATTAGGACCAATGTCCTAAAGCTAAAACTCTCTCAAGCCAACTAAAACTAAACTCAAGTTTCCAATCTCCTACTTATCCCCCCTCCTTACCCCTAAAACAGCCTGTCTGTCTGATGTCCAAGCCTATCTGTCTAGCTGCTTATAATGACATATGTTGCCCACAGAATTTCAGTGCCTGAGTTCACAAATAAATGCCCTGCATGTAGATTGTCCCAGTTAAATCAGGTTCTGTCTGTTCAGCTTATCAGCTATTCTCCACTACTGCAGCATCTCCGAAAAAGAGAGTCTGTCTCTGTGGGTAACTCATTTAGGACTCCAGAAAGTTATTCCTTAAAGTGCACCTGGGGGAAAAAAAAAGCCACAACAATAACACTCAGTGCAGATCACAGATAAAAATGTGTTCCTAGCAGCAAGCAGCCCTCAATAAATGGGCAGGCACATTCGGCACCCGTTGAAATTTCTGAGAGATCGACTGAGCATGTTGCAATCTATCCTCAAGGGAGCTAGGGATGGATTACAGTGGCTAGGTCCACATCTGATAAAAAAGGGCACAACCTTGTGGTTGAGAGCAGATGATAACAAGTGCTCTTGACCAGTTACCTGAGTATCTGAGCCCAGATTAGGAATCCAAAAGGATTCACCACTGACTGAGAACATGAGTAAAGTCAGGCAGTTCCCTCAGCCTGCGTGCCAATGTTATCTATTTTTCTTTTCTTTTAATGAAAGCTTAGAGCTTGCAGAGGTAGGTGACATTTGCCCAGGAAATCCTCTTTTTTTCCCATAATATTCAGTATGGGGGGAGTGTGTGTCTATGAAGATGATGACAGTGTGAATATGCTCAACCTTATTTATTGATTTGTATTAAAAATTAAATAGTGTTTCTATTTGTGTAGATCCAAATCTGGCAGCCCTTACTGAGGCAAAACACTTATTTGTTGTGAATGAGGACTGCAGAATTTGTCCTATAGATAGTTTTGGAAAACTGTAAAAGTTCCTGGATCCAGGGTTGCCTGAGTGCAACTAACCAATTAATCTCTCAACTTTAACATTTACTCTTGGGATGCAGCTGGAGTTTTATCTTCTTTCTGAAGAAGAGTGTTCAATAGGTGACAATGTATACTGTAGGCATATAATTTCTAGACAGCTATTCTAATATGGGAACATGCTAACAACTTGCCTCACCTGTGCATTTTGGACTTACCTAACTTAAGAATGAAACTGTGTGTTGGCTTGGGAAAATGAGAATGAGAGATATCACACCAATTAATCATTAACTTTGGTCCAGAAATCAACACCCAAGCCTGATGATAATGATACAAGAATCATCTGATCTGTAGCCTCTGTTATGTAGAACAGATTTCCTCATCACTCTTTGTTTTCCAGTCTCATCTTAAAAGCTATTATTTCTCCAGTCTACGATGTTTCAGTTTTCTTCCTTTCTTATTAGGCATATGATCAAATTCTTTAGTTTAATAAATACTATCTGTTGTCATGTCTTATTTAACTATAGAGAATATTGAAAATATGGTCAGGTTCTTCACTGTGGTGAATAAGCACTTGTAGCAGCTGAGAAGGGGGGTGGCAGGGTAGGAAAAGTATTCTTTTCTGCACAGCCCAGGATTCAGTTCTGCACAGCTCAGATCTGCACAGCCCAGATCGTCTAAGTCTGCTCTAAACTATACCAGTTGCTGACTATCCCCAGGGCCCATTCTAGCAAGCACGAATCATTGGAGTGCAATGGTGTTCCTACCTAACCCTCCCTGCTTCCACCCCAGCTTCTCACGCTGAGGTCTTGAAAGGGAATTTACGCATACCCAGTGAGATCTTCAGCTGGATGAATCTGCTGTACAAAAGATGCACTGCTAAAAGGAGTGGCATTGAATTACCTCATGTTAGCTAAGTTAACGATTAAAAAAGAGCACTACAGAGTCTTCATGAATTGAACCCCTTGAAAAAAACTATGTAATTGTTTATTTAACCCAGTTTAAGGTACAGTGTCTATAGTTAAACTTTCTTGGGTTCATAAAGTCCCCAATCTTGCTCACAATTCAGGTAATCTCCTACTGAGCATATCCAGACTCATGGGGCAGTTTGTAGGACATTCTGCTGAGCCCTGTGAGAGTTGGTAGGATTTCTGTGATATTACAGGATATTGATGGAGCATGGAAAGGCTTGTACAAATTTTCATTTTCCTTTCTCCACACAGCTAGCATCCAACTGATCTGTCATGGAGGGAAAGTACCATTCCTGGGTTTTAGGTTTTGCTCAGTAATTAAGCCAAACCCAAATAGTGAAGTTTGAGGAACTTCATCAAGGAGCTGTAGTGTTCTGTGCTCCAATCTCCATCCTTAGATCTTCATTTCCTGGAGTTCATCTGTAAACTGCAGTGCTCTCTAACAACATTTCACAGGGTTAAGTCTCTGAAGGCCAAGAATGGCAAGGCTAGGAAGAGTCTGTTTTATAGTCATCTGCCGAACCACCACTAGGTTGGCTCATTACCAGAATGAGAATGGCTTAGAAGAAAACCTTAAATTTTAGAGATTGTATTGAGAAAGAGTTCATGAGTCAGTGCAATTTCAAATTGCCCATGCTACATGAACAATCCTAAGCCCTTCCAAATTTAAATTCATTTAAAGACTAGATCCAACTTATAAAACCCCCTTATCTACATTCACTCTATCTAACTGTATAAATAAAAGGTATGTGCAGCATATAGCATCAGGGAGATTGTGACATTTGGAACTGCCCTTCAAAACAATTCTTGCAAAAGCTGCTTGTTGACATTATGACCTAGATATGTATCCAACTCCACTTTCAAGGAGTACTAAACCTACCAGCTTCGATGAGTAGAGAATGCTCTATTTTATATTATATGATAATATTCCATCGTTTTAATATTGACCTTTATTTTTAATTTAACAGTTCAGAACCCAGATTTCTTTTGTTTTCAATAGCTTTGTAGCTCACTGTATTCTTTGATATGCTGCACAACCCAGAAGCATACCTGTTGTACAAACAGTGGTGGGGTGGGGAGACAAAAAATTGTTTGTTTTTTTTTAAAAAAACTTTTTATTCTGAGGAGAAACAAAGCAACATAAATATGTCTGTCGCAGTTTACTGATAAACACTGGAAAGAACCATGCTAACTTTAACTACTTGAGTTACTCTGCTACAGCAAAGAAGCTGTAAGCACAGCTGTTCCTATGTTACGCAAAGCAGATACCAGTTTTTTATTGTCCTTTGTCAAATATGGGAACATAATCAGAATGACAGGTCAGTCATAACTAAATGGCATCCAAAACACTATAGTCGTGTTACAGTAAACTTTTTATATTTGTTGCGTCACAAAGATTTATTGAAGAGATAAAAATGGTTATGGAAAACACTGTGCAGTAACTATGACAACAGTTATTTGATCTCACAATAATTAGCTAAGCTTTTGGTTGCACAATACTTTCACAATACCTCCACGGTTAGTTCATTAAACAAAATTAGTTTTTGTTTGAAATTTCATCATTCGTTGTTCTAAGCTTGGTTTTAAGTTCAAAAGGATTGAAAAATGTTTTTTTCAAAGTGCTATTATACATGGAATATAACATACATTGTTAATGAATTTGTTAAATTTATTTGTCAATGATGCTGAATACATTGATTAGTTTTGAAAAATATATTTGTTTTAACTCTAAATTACTTCTCAATGTGTTTATACCTATACAGAAAATACTGTATGAGTGTGTACATGTATTACAGGGGTAGGCAACCTATGGCACGTGTGAGCTGCGAGCTGATTTTCACTGGCACTCACACTGCCCGGGTCCTGGCCACGAGTCAGGGGGTTCTATATTTTAATTTAATTTTAAAAGAAGCTGCTTAAACATTTTAAAACCCTTATTTACTTTATATACAACAATAGTTTAGTTATATATTATTGACTTATAGAAAGAGACCTTCTAAAAAGGTTAAAATGTATTGCTGGCACACAAATTCGAGTGAATAAATGAAGACTCGGCACACCGCTTCTGAAAGGTTGCTGACCCCTGGTGTATAATATACATGCAGACACCAAAACTACATTAAAAGAACGGGTTGCAAAGTCAAGCATTCACAAGTTAGGAACTGTCATTATTATGGTTTCTTTGCAAACTTAATTTGTCCCCCTGGTGTGTATGCATTATGATACAATTTTTATTTATATGATCACATACTGTTTTGTCCACAGAACTTCTGCCTCATGCAGTGAATAGAAGAGACAGTGCTCATTTAATAAGAAGCTATTTAATATTTTGCTTTATCCTCATTTTTCAATGTGTGGCCCTGTGCCTCATTTACCACACACCATTCAAATATTTTTCTTAAGACAGCATTATTAATTTCCCCATGGCCTTTTTTATGGCATTTAACAGGATAGTATCCTGGTGCTTCATAAACATAAACTAATTTGTTTTCATAAAACCCTTGTGAGATGAGTAGATTTTATCCCTATGACCTGATTATTTAGAGTTCTTAGCATTATATAGCACTTCCTATGTTCAAAGCACAGCTCCCATTAATCTCAGTAGCACCTATGAGTGCTCAGCACTTCTGCAAATAGGACCCCAAGGTCAAGTCAAGCACCCAGAAAAAAAACACACAATCAGTGACCACCTATGAAAAGTGTAGTTTTTTTGTTCATTTGCCTAGCATCACATAGGAATTCTGTGGCAAAGGCAGGGATAGAATCCAGTTCACCTATTAGCATTCAACTGCTTTAACCATGAGAGCATCCTTTCTCATTTTGCAGTCTCCTGTACTATTTACTGCATACCTTTCAAATGCATAGATCCTGCAGACAACAGTCTCATTTACTACACAGCACTGATTCATCCTCAGAGCCCATTCGTCTTGTGTGTATGTGTGTGTATTTCCTATGTTTTAAAAAGAGCAAACTGAAGACACAGAGCTTCCATCATGAGGCTTCCTACTGACACCTACATGGTTCATCATCAGGGATGGAACCTTGAGATTCACTGCACAGACCTCTGCCACTCAAGCTACCACAGTAATTGACAGCAATAGTAGATTGTCATCTTCTGTGTCAGGGATCGGCAACCTTTGGCCCACGGCCCACCAGGATAAGCCCCCTGGCGGGCCGGGCTGGTTTGTTTACCTGCTGCATCTGCAGGTTCGGCTGATCGCGGCTTCCACTGGCCGTGGTTCGCCGCTCCAGGCCAAGGGGAGCTGCGGGAAGCGGCACAACCTGGAGCGGCGAACCACAGCCAGTGGGAGCCGTGATCGGCCGAACCTGCAGAAGCAGCAGGTAAACAAACCAGACAGGCCCGCCAGGGGGCTTACCCTGGCGGGCTGTGTGCCAAAGATTGCTGATCCCTGTTCTATCTGGACTGGCACTAACGGGGCATGGAATACTTTGCCAGTAGGTTTCACAGATATTTGCTGACAGCAGAGGAATGACGAAACTTGGGAATCTTGGCTTTCGTTTCAGGTTGTGGAGGGATATCGTCTAGTGAGCGCAGACTCTTATGCCCATTTCCCCTCCAAGCAAGGTCTTGTTTTCCTCTTCCCCTCCATCCAACCTGTCCTAGTCCCAATCCTGTCTCTTTCCCATACCTGATTCCTCATGCGAGTCCCATTCTCTTCACCTTACCAATTTCAGTCTCCACACCTCAGGCATCTCATCCTATTTCCAATCTTCTTGTCCAAGAAGTCCTAGGCTCACCGCTCTGGACTCGTTGCCTCAGTCTCTTACCCATTACCAGTCTCCTTTCCCAGCTCTTCCCAGCCCCCTACCCAATCCCCCTGCTCTTTGCTGAGCCATTCCCAGACCCACCCGCAGTTCCTTGTCCCAATCTCTTTGCCCAACTAGTCTCAGTTTTCCCCCAGCATTTGGGCTCTCCTCATCACATCTCTCTCCCCTCACATCCTTCTAGAGTGACTAGATGTCCTGATTTTCTAGGGACAGTCCCGATTTTGGGGTCTTTTTCTTATATAGGCTCCTATTACTCCCTATCCCCTATCCTGATTTTTCACATTTGTTGTCTGGTCACCCTACCTCCTTCCCCACCATCCTCAATCTCAATCTCTTACCCAGCCAGTCCCAGTCTCCCCAAAATTGCTGGCTTCCATTGCCCCCCTCTCCTGTTTCCCTTTCCATTCCCAGACTCTTTTCCTAGCCAGTCCAATCTACTCTGCCCCTCCTGTATTGCCAGGTCCCAGTTTCCTCCACCATCACAATCACCACCAGAGCAGCCTCTAATCCCAGTTTCCTCCCCCCACGCTCCTTGTCCCAATCTATTTTCCCCCGGATTCAGCTCCTTCCCCTCCTGCATCCTTATCAGGCAGTTTCCTCTTCCATTCTGCCTGTGCCCAGCAGGAAACCACTAGAGTAATCTTTCTGCTCTCAGTTCAGGCACCCAGCACAATATGCAGCAGCACAGAAGCTGCAGTTGCAGGGAAAGTCCTGGGCCGGATCATGCCCAATGCAGACAGAATCTTTGGGGAATTTAGGTGCTAAAATCTAAAGTCTCTACTGAGCACATGCAAACTGCAGTTTTTCAGATGCTTATACCTTGGTCAAATTTCTGTAGATTTACGCAGAGACAACAAAAAGCATGTCCCTGTCACAAAGCCCAAATCAAGTCCCTGCTTCAAAGCATTGGAGTTCTGGAGTTGTTCAAAGAAAAGGTCATCAGAATTTAACGTAGGCAAACCAATATATTTTTTGCTAGCCTTGTCTCAAAAACAGTTGAACTGTTTTGACTACATTTTTTTTCAAAGTATTCGGCTTTAGGCAGGCCAAATACTTACTGTCTGGCTAAGTTACAAGCAACTGAAAATGGGATCTTATATAATAGGAGAACCTTAATAACAGGTGGTGCTACCAGCCTTTCCTATAATAGAGTACATGGACTGCTTTTATATGCAGTAAATATAAGCTTTTTATTAGGCTAAAAACATCTGCTAAATTAATTGAGCAGAACATAACATTTTAAGTAGCTCCCAGTCTGGATATGTTAGATATGTATAATTTTCCTGGAGCACCATTCCTAAACTTTCATGAACTCTGGGAATAGAATAATGGGTGAGTTATATATATAGTGCTTTTCATTATTTTAGGTACTAAAGTGCTTCACAATATTTTTTCTCTCACTGTCTTAATCTACTCTTAGGTATTTACATGGCCCACACTACTGTAGTGTCTGAGCACTTCATAATCTTTAATGTATTTCTCCTCACAGTGATCCTGTGAGGTAAGGAAGTGCTTGTGTCTCCATTTTGCAGATGAAGTACATACTAAATGACTTGCACATCACACAGGAATTCTGTGGTGGAGGAAGGAATTATTTTCTCTCAATTTCCAGTTTAGCGCCGTAATCACTAGAACATCCTTCTCCAAATTACTGTCTGACTGTGATTGCTGAGTTGATGGGAGAGGTTGCTTGAACTTCAGCAGAAGTAATGCAGGTGGGATAGGAGGAATGCAAGAGGATTTCCTTGCTCACTGGTGACCTTATTTGTTGACAGGATATGCCCAAAGTGACTGACAGGTTTGCTTTTAAGGGTACTGTTTTGATTACAAGCTAAACACAGAAAATGAAGTTTTAACAGTGATGACTGGCATTTTTCTTCCCAAATATTCAGAAATCAGAGCCTTTTCTTACAGACCCTTATAACACAGTGCTCCATGGCTTGTGACCTCACAGGATGACTTGTCCTGTGTTGAGTTTGCGCTGGGAGTGAGAGGTGACAAAATGAACAGAGTTTGGAAGAAAATTTGTTTGCCACTTGCCTAATTAATGCCAGATTAGATTGAAATGTAAGCATGATTTTAAGGAGGAATTTCAAAGAAGTAGATGTTAGCTTTATGAATTTTGATGGGGAGTGCATCCAATACAAAGAGGCAGCATGGCAGAAAGCATGGAGGTGCTTTGGGGCTGATGGAGAGGGTGAGATTAAATGAGGAAGGGCATTAAAAGTGAATGGGGAGAGTATTAGTCGGAACTGAGGGCACTCGGAACCTCTTGAGAGAGTCTCAGCTCATTGAAAGATTGGGTCCATAGGCCCCAATCCTTCTACCATGCATTTTTCTATGAGTAACTTTCTATGCGTGCTCTGTCCACTACCTAAATTCACTCATATACATAAGTGTTTGTAGTATTGGGGCTTACATTAGAAACCTTTGAAGACAGCCATGTTGTCTTTTTCAGTATTATTTGGAGAGGAGTTTGTGTGTGTACCATTATACATCAAAATAACTGAAAAAAATATATATTCTGCAAATTGTAGGTTCCCATAATAAATTTTACTAAACAATAACTGAATATTTTTCAGAGCATAACAAAGTGTTTTATGTAAAAAGATTATTATGATATTTATGGTGAATTGTTTGAAATTTTATTGTTTTTGTCAGGGTGGGAGAGGAATAAAAGAAAAGTGGTGTATGGCAGTACATCTTGCACTTCCATCTGTACTAACTCAGTAAGTCTGAACTCACCACTTGCACAGATTCACATTGATTAAAGTATTTATCACCAAAATAGCTCTAGCCAGAGTGGAATGCACTTTCAGATTAGCTGTTTTTTTAAAATGCGTTTGCACACGACAGCACTGGCCCAAATCCTTTGAGGAAAGCTGTATATATGGCATTAACTTGAGTGACATAACTACATATATTGGAGTTGAGAGCATTCATGACTTTCAGGGAGTGCTTAGATTTGGGTCCAGCTCTGATCAATGGTACAAGAATTCTGGCACAGAGACCTCAAAGAGCAGATGAAATGCTAGATTTCCTTGAGAAAGAAGGAGTAGAGGAAGTAATGCTTAGTGCTCTAGGAGTGGGTAGTCTATCTTCCCATAAATTAGAATTGTATCTGATCTGCTGAGACTAAATCAGTGTAGAGTCTCTAAATTACATCAGAAGCTGATTTCACAAGAAGCAATAATGGGTACCTGCACATCAAAGAGCTGTCTCTACCCTTACACTTGATACATACTATTTTAGGTTCTTAGCAACATCCGAAGAACATATCTCTGCCCACGACACATTGCAATTTGAATTTTTAGTTGCCTTTGTGTTCTGAAAGTTGAAGTAACTAATGTATGAAGAGGAGCGAAGGATTTATAGTTCAGAGGTCTTAAGCAGAATGCAGCATTTTCTTGCAGAAAGGAGCAAAATTTCAGAATTGTGTGTATGGAGATTTTTTGGGTTCTTCTTTCTTTTAAAATTACATTTCAAAAGTATTGTAATGAGGTACATGATACTTTCCTTTTGATTGGCTGCCTCTTTTGTTTCATCTTGGGAGAGTCAGGGTAATTGGCAAAACAGGGAAACAAGAAACAGAAAAGAGAGCAATTTTTTTATCCACAGTGGTAAATTTTTTTCAAATAAGCCAAGAGTTTGGGGTTGCTGGAGGGTTTTATTGGCATTTTGTTGAATTTTAAGGGTTTAAGTGCTTTTTTTCATCTTGCCTTTCTAAGAACAAATTTAGACTAAAATTTGCCAAAATCTATACATGATCCTCCAGTGACTGGCCACTTAGCAGCTCATAAACAGACATCTTATTAGACAAATTATTGGGCTGACAAATATTTTCACATGTTGCTCCTTGTAGAAGTATTTAACAGTGATTTTAAAATTGTAGAGCAAGGGCAGTATATCTGAGATCTGTAGTAGATATTGTGCGGTTCATACAGCTGTAGTACAAGGGAGATGGCATCAGTATCTCTTGTAGAGAAGAGAGATTGGGTCTTACTATCCTTTCACTTACACCAATGTAAATCAGGAACAGACTTACGAAGAAAGTGAAATTGGTATCAAACCAAATAAGTCAGTATCATGGGACTGAAGATTTCTTTCTTTTCCTTTTCACTGATAACCTAGGAAAAATATGATTGAATCCACTCTTTGCAAACAGTAAAATAAGGAAAAGAAATTGTTAGCTAGATAGTCATCTTATATGTACGGCTCCATATGTGTACATAGTACTTTACGGAATAGTTAAAAATGACAGATCCCTGTTCCATGCAGCTTATAGTTTAATACTTGTTGGAATGTGGTGTGCTAGAAAACATTCACATTGCTTGTTAATGCTGGAATATTCTCTTTGGTGCATTTATATAGGATAATTATGGCTTTAATATCCATGCATCTTCAGACTGATGTATTAAGCCAGGGGTCTCAAACTCAAATGACCACGAGGGCCACATGAGAACTAGTACATTGGCCCAAGGGCCGCATCACTGACACCCCCGACCTTGCTGCTCCCTGCTCTGCCCCCACTCCACCCCTTCTATGAGGTCCCTCTCCTGCCCCACCACGTGCCACCCCTGCCCCGCCTCCATTTCAGCCCCTTCCACAAAGTCTCCACCCCAACTCTGCTTCCTTTCTCCCCCAGGAGGTAAAGGAGAGGTATGGAGCATGGCAAGGGCTCAGGGCAGGGAATTGGGGTGTGGGTGCAGCAGGGGGTTGGGGTGCAGGATGTGGCAGGGGGCTCAGGGCAAGCAGTTGGGCTGCAGGAGGTACGTGGGCTGTGGCAGAGGGCTCAGCGCAGGGAGTTGAGTGCAAGTGGGGTTCGGGGTGCAGGCTCCGGCCCAGTGCTGCTTACCTAGAGTGGCTCCAGGGGGGCAACAGCATACACCGGGGCCAGGGCAGGCTTTATGCCTGACTGCCTGTCCCCGCACCACTCTGCGAAGCAGCTGGAACCACATTCCTGCAGCCCTTGGGGGAGAGGAGGCACAGAACTCCATGCACTGCCCTTGCTGCTCCTCCAGGTACCTCCCCCGAAGCTCCCATTGGCCACGGTTCCCCGTTCCCAGCCAATGGGAGGTGCAGGGGGCGGTGCCTGGAAGCAAGGGCAATGCATGAAGCCCTCTGCCCTCTCCCACCCCCAGGGGCTGCAGGGACGTGGTGCCCAGCTCCATGAGGGGCAATCCCGCAGGTCAGATCCAAAGCCCTGAGGGGCTGGATTCGGCCCACAGGCCTTAGTTTTCCCACCACTGGCCTGGTGGTAGGCAACAGAAGCGGGGACGCAGCATGCTGGAGGTCGGGGGCGAGGGGCATGGGGAGCTTGGCAGGCTGCAGGAAATAACCCCACAGGCCATGTGTTTGAGACCCCTGTATTAAGCTGTGCATATGTCTGTTGTTTGAAGCAATAAAACATAATTAAATTTTCTATAAAATGGATTTTTTTTTACAGCTTTTTCTTTGATTTTGAGCTCTGCGGGCAGGGATTATGTGAAAATCTGTGGAAAGCACCTTGCACATAGTCGGTAGTACCAGAATACAAAGAAATGAGGATGATAACAACTAGTAAAACTACTCACTCCTTTCCAGTTGCGCCAAACAGGTGGAAAATATTTTAGCTCATAAATGTTCCAGTGTGAAATGTTATCTTTCTGTAACCAAAATGACCCTGGGTTTGAAGTCCAGCAGTTGACAGGATAATAGAATGTTCAACACATCATGCTGTCAGTATTCTCCACACTTACTTATGGAACCTTTAAATCTCGTATTTATTAACTAAACAAAACTTATAGCATAAATAGATTATTGATGTAAGTAGCAAAGCTAAATGTCTATCTGTTGAGCAATAGAGGAAGTATTTTTATTGCACTGTAAAACCTGGAGTTTGGTAGGTGAATCAAGATTATGAACATATGTAGCTTACTGTTCCACTCTCTCTGGGTTGTTGATACTCTTATATAATATAATATTTTAGACTATCAAGCCTTTTTTTTTCTTTCTTTTCTTTTGCTATACATAGTCTTTGGGTGTCCAGGGCTAAGTGGCTGTTGGGCAGGTGCACTCTGTTCTAAGGGGGTAACGTCTCCTTAAAGTGCTGTTAATGTTGATTTCAGCATTGCTTTACTGTTGCTTTCCAGGGTTGGAGTCGCAGGTTTATTCATCCTGATTACCATATGAAAATGGCATACACTGAGGATGCCAAGTGCATCCTTGAAGTAATATCCTCATGATGGATTCTTCCCTTGCTAAAAGCATGTTTCTTGGGCAAGAAACTGTAATATTTGGATGGCCTGAAGCATGTTTCTCACTAACAACTGTCAAATTAGGAGCCCTGCAAAACTAAAGGGCTGCAAAAGTGGGACCAATGATACGGGGAATCTCCTCATCAGAAGAGAGGAGTTCCTTCATGTATAAGTAGATCATTTCTCTGGGGAGCTACTGTAGTCTTACATGTACTGAATAGAGAAGATTACTGGAGATCTGAAGATTGCTTTGTTATGCTCAACTGTTGTCACATATTTCAAGGGCCACCAGCATACTTGATATTACGGTTCCTGACAGTTAACCACCTATTGTGAAATCCTGGCCCCATTTAAGTCAATGGGAGTTTTGCCATTAACTTCAGTGGAGCCAGTATTTCAACCATTCTCTCTAACCTTCCTTTTTAGGGGAAGGAGATGGGGAACATTTTGGTTTTTTGGTTCCTTGTGCACTTGGACATCATTGTCATTCTGGAAAGATTACAGCCCAAATCCTGACTTTCCTTTTGTTTTGATCCCACATGTATTAGGGTCACACAATAATTTCTTTTACTTTTAGATTTAGGTTTCCTAGCCACTGTGGATATGCTGCACGTCTAAAAAAAATATTTGAACATAAGTTTATTGCATTGGCAAATAAGGGACATTGCTGCTGTGTCAAGAACTGCTGCTTAGTTGTAGCAGTCATTCCTGAGATGCACAGCTTTCCCCTCCCCCCCGCCCTCCATGAATTCCACAAACTGGTTTTAAAGAAAACAAAAACAAGTTTATTAACTACAAAAGATAGATTGTACATGACCATAAGTGATAGCAAACAAATTAAAGCAGATTACCTTAGTAAATAAACAAAAAACGCAAACTGAGGCTAACACACTAGATAGGTAGGATACAAATTAGCAAATTCTCACCCTGAGTGATAAGCAGGCTGGCAGATTCTTCAGGCAGGAGTTGCCTTGGCTTTCCCAGGTTTTCATACACAGGCTAATGATCTTTCTAGCCTGGGACCATCACTTCCCATAGTTCAGTCTTTGCTCCTCGGGTGTTTCTAGGGCTTTGTCTATACCAGACAGGTTTTAGTAACATGGTTATGTTAACACAGCCATGCCACTAAAAGTCGTGCAATGTAACCACTGTTTGTTGTCTCTCTTGCTGACAAAGAACTTCTACCCACAACGAGTGTGTTTAGCTTTGTTGGCAGGAGAGCGCTCCTGCCAACAGTGTGCCAACCACACTGACACTTGTCTTTTGTCTTTTGGACTGAGGGGAGATTTAACATCTCTGAAAGACAAAAGTTTTGTTGTTCAATTGCCAGTGTAGACATAGCCCAGGTGTGTGGTTGCAGGGAAAGTGAGGTCCCCTCATGATGTCATTGTCGCTCTTTTATATCTTCTTCCCACTTGCTGGAAAGCCCTTTTGCTGTGATCTAGGCCAAACAGTTCCCACTGTGTAGTGCTATATCTGAGAGGTTTCTATTGTACACAGTTCCTGGGGTAATCCTTGTGCTTGTGTTCATTTCCTCAATAAGCCATTAATATTATTTGGTCTTTTTACTGTTGTACCTGAATGGCTAATTGTGGGTGGTTTCAACCTCACAACATGTTTCAGTAGCACATACATAGCCAAACTTCCTAACTTCATATACAACGATAACACATACAATCCAACCCGATATTAATGTCTAGCAGATCAGGACTTTTAGAGTGATACCTCACAAGACATACTTTGTACAAAACATATCCTAATTACATGACAGTGACAGATATTGGGGTATTAGGGTGTCACACCTACTATAACATCTGAAATTGTCAGATGATCACAATTTTACTATTTTGGGACAATTAGCATGAGATACATTAAACTAACAATTTTATGAGGGAAACAAGATGCAAGTTTGAATGCTAAAAATCCATGATGAAAATGGGGGTTGCAGTACCACAAGCTGTCACTCTTAATTTGCTACTGTTGAAGACAAATTATATCCTAATTACTTTATAGTCTTGAAACTTTAAAATTCCAACCATCCTGCAGGATAAATTCCAGTGTAAATTCCAGTGTATGTTGAAATCCCAAATAATATATATACTATAGGGTTGTTGATTAATCACAGTTAACTCACACAATTAATTCAAAAAATTGATCATGATTTAAAAAATTTATTGCGATTAATTACACTGTTAAAAATAGAATAATAATTTAAATTTATTAAATATTTTTGGATGTTTTTCTACATTTTCAAAAATATTGATTTCAGTTACAATACAGTATACAAAGTGTCCAGAGCTCAGTTTATATTATTTTTATTACAAATATTTGCATTGTAAAAATGATAACAAGAAATAGAATTTTTCAGTTCACCTCATACAAGTATTGTAGTGCAGTCTGTTCATCATGAAAGTGCAACTTACAAATGTATTTTTTTATTACATAGCTGCACTCAAAACAAAACAGTGTAAAACTTTAGAGCCTACATGCCCACTCAGTCCTACTACTTGTTCAGCCAATCGCTAAGACAAACAAGTTTGCTTACCTTTATAGAGGATAATGCTGCCCTGTTCCTATTTACAATGTCACCAGTAAGTGACGCTCGTTTTTTTTTTTTTAAAAGTGTTTATTACATTTGTGACTGATCTCCAAAAAAGAAAATCAGCCTTCTGCTGGTGGTGTCTGACTCAGATAATAATGAAAATGAACATGCGTTGGTCTGCACTGCTTTGGATTGTTTTCAAGCAGCACCCATCTTCAGCCTGGGCAGATGTCGTCTTGGAATGGGGAATGAAGCATGAAGAGACATATGAATCTTTAGTGCATCTGGCACTTAAATATCTTGTGACACAACTACATCAGTGCCCTGCGAATGCTTGATCTCTTTTTCAGGTCGCGTTGTAAACAAGATGTGGGCAGCATTATCTCCTACAAATATACAAACTGGTTTGTCTGAGCAACTGGCTGAACAAGAAGTAGGACTGAGTGGACTTGTAGGCTCTAAGGTTTTACATTGTTTTATGTTTGAATGCAGTGATTTTTTATACATAATTCTACATTTGTAAGTTCAACTTTCATGATAAAGAGATTGCATTTTAGTACTTGCATTAGGTGAATTGAAAATACTATTTCTTTTGGTTTTTACACTGCAAATATTTGTAATCCAAATAAATATAAAGTGAGCACTGTATACTTTTGTATTCTGTGTTGTGATTGAAATCAATATGTTTTAAAATGTAGGAAATATCCACAAATATTTAAATAAATGGTATTTTATTATTGTTTAACAGCATGATTAATCATGTGATTAATCGTGATTGATTTTTTTAATCGCTTGATTAATCATGATTACTTTTTTAATCTCTTGACAGCCTTAATATATATATTCAGGACTCTATCCATTCTATGTATGCCTTTCTAATGATCTTGTCACTGTGATATCTAAGCACCATTTAGATATGCGGTTTTACAACAAACGGAAAATAAAGTGATCAAACTGAAAAATCTGCTCACATAAATGGGGGAGTTCATAGAGAGAGAACTTTTTAAATAGCTTATGTGACAATTGACTTCAGCACTAGTAACTAAATAATTTATAAAACTCTCTCCCTCAGCTTCACTTCTCTGTGAGATTCTAGGAAGTAAGAGCAGAATAAATTCACACGTCTCAGTCAGTGATGAAGTGTGGAACAGATACTAAAAATAAAGGAAACGTGACTCATAAGTTAATTCTGTGTTGTGCTGCAACTACCGTACTAAAATGTAGACCCAACTGGATTAGATCAATAGCTTCCAAATAATGTTCATGTATACAATTTTATTTTTCTGTTCAATTATCAGTAAATATTTAGTATAAATAGCCAGCACAGCAAGCTGTTGGAAAGAGTTAGTGTAATTTTGACTGCATGCCTGCTGGAACGGAAGTTTCAATGGGAGCAGCAGGGAGTATAATAAATCAAATGTGTTTGAAATTTAATGACAATAATATTCTGGCAGAAAATCTTTGATTCCTTTTCAAATGGAAAAATGCTTCTTATCTCTGTTAATCTTTGAGAGGGATGCCATGCTGATATTCCCTTGTTGGTCATCTTTTTATTTTTCCCATATCAGCAATACCACCAAGTTTAAAACTACTCTGGGATCATATTAACTCATTATAATTAGACTATCAGAGAAATAGTGGATCAATGAGACAATATGCAGAGGTTGTTTAGGGAGAAATTCCCAGGTATTCGGGCTGCTATTTCTTCCCTAGGTATTTTTCTTACTATTTCTATGCCTAATTTCCCCTAAAACCAGTGCCTATCTGTTTAAGGTACTTATATGGCTCCCATCACCATCCTAACTGAGCTCTTCACAATCTTTAGTGTATTTATCTTTGTAACACACCTGTGAAGTTGGGCAGTGCTATTATTCCCATTTTACAGATTGTCAGCTGAGGCACAAACAGACTAAGAAACTTGCCTAGAGTCTCTCAGGAAATCTGTGGCAAAACAGGGAATTAAATCTACGTCTCGTGAGAGCAGCCTAATCACTGAACCATCTTTCTTCTTTACGGGCAGTCTCTGACCTGATATCCCTGTAGACATGCAAGCATACCTAGGCTCAGGTTCTATCATCCTCACTCATGCTGAGTACCACATTAGTCCCTGGGTAGACCCTTTAAAATCAGTCTTTCTCCTTGAAAAAGGCTGAATCCGGCCTTCGGGGAATAGAGATTTCATCCCTTCTTCATTTGGACTTTTCAAAATTAGATTGTTGGCACCTTGCCAGACATTTCAGAGTGGAGTATTTAAAATGTTTCTTTTCAGGAAGGGAATAGCTTAGATGCTGTTGAATCTTATAAATAAGAGGGTGCTTTCAATAGAAATACTGAGTAAATATGGAATTAATTTATTTTCTTGTCACACATTATTCTCTATCCCTTTTTTAATGATTCCTAACATCCTGTTTACTTTTTTGACTGCCACTGCACACTGCGTGGATGTCTTCAGAAAACTATCCACGATGACTCCAAGATCTTTGTCCTGATTAGTTGTAGCTAAATTAGCCTCCATCATATTCTAGGTATAGTTAGGATGTGTTTGTTTTGTTTTTTTTCAATGTGCATTACTTTACATTTATCCACATTACATTTCATTTGCCATTTTGTTGCCCAATCACTTCATTTAGTGAGATCTTTTTGAAGTTCTTCACAATCTGCTTTGGTCTTAACTACCTTGAGCCGTTTAGTATCATAGGAGCTGGAGAGGGGACGTGCCGCTGCTTCTGGAAGATGCGCAGAGGAAGCCCCGAACACCGCTTCCAGGCAGGAGCTCAAGGGCTGTATTAAAACATCTGAAAGGCTGGATGCAGCCCCCAGGCTGTAGTTTAGCCACCCCTGTGCTAAGCACACACAGCTGCAACTGTAGTCAGTGAGAGTTGTATTTTGAATATATAAAGTACTGTAAAAATACTAAGCACTCTGAAAATTCAGGCACAAATGTGTCTCAAGGCTAGGCACCCAAAATTAGTGGAAATTTAACAATTTGGTCTTAACCTCTATGCCTCAATTCCTGTATTTAAAAGGGAGATAACAGTAATAGGATTTTATCTTACATGGGTGTTGTAAAGATATATTCATTAATGTATGGAAGCACTCAGATACTATGAATGTCATAGGAAAAGCTCATGAGGAAAATAATAATGCTGCAATTCTGGTTTTAATAGTGTATGATGAATAAGGCATTGGGCCATATACTGAATGATGAGAATAACAAGAGATATTGAATAGCTGCCTATTCATAGAACATTGTTCATCTTGTGCCCTGAATGAGGCCAGAGTCCCGTGGAAAAAATAATATGTGGACATGTAATTAAAGACTGTGTTGCAATGCATATGCATACGATAATTAGTCTTTAGGAAAGACTTTTTTAAAAAAAATCAGTGCTCATGTCACCTTTTTGATGCACGGCTGTACTATTCCAAATGAGGATGTAAGGAGAGAGATTGTAAAGAAATTACCAAAAGAAAATATTGTGATGGATATTAACCAGGTACAAATACAAAAGGTCAAAGACTTTTTCTGATAGCAGCTGAGACGTAAAAGTATGTGTGATAGCCATTTTTCAAACCTTCCTCCTTTTTATAAGTTAATGACGACGCCGATAAATTTCAGTTTAAATGCTGTAAATATAATAAAATGAACAGAATTTTTCTTCTTTCTTGATGTTAAAGGAGTCTATTTTGTACTTATTATTTTTTATGGTTTCAGCTGAGAGAAGATTATAGAAAAAAAGTACATTTACAGCAGAACAACACAGAAAAAAGTTTTCTGAGAACGTATGTAAAAAAAAAAAAAGGGGGGCCAAGAAAAGGTAACTGAAAATGAGTCTGAGAAGTTAAAAGAAAGATGAAAAACAGTAAAGCTTGTATGGGCAGGTTAGAAAGAATGATATATAATAATTTATATAAGAATATTCAAAGAAAAGTTGTGGAACAGAAATAGAAAATAATTATCAAATAACTTATTTATAAAGTTATGATGGTCAAAAATATTAAATATTATAATTATTTAAAAAGTAAACTCTTCAATAAAAACATAAGGATAAACTTGTCAAAGTTAAATAGGTATCCCATTTATCTATTGAAAACTATTGTGAAATACTCAGGGAAGCAAGGGATATATATTATGTCTCTAGTGAGTCTTACTTCTTGGAGGACTCTCACATGGAGAACACAGGGAAACTGTATTGTGTGGATTTATTTGGGGTTCCACATCATAGAATTTTTGCTGAGAAGTTATTTGAAATTGCAGGAAGAAGAGTTGTGTAGTTGTGCATATATTCCTTTTTGTAACAGGAGAGCAGATTCCCTGAGACATTTAGAAAGATTTCTGAAGAAGTTTAGAGGTCATGTTAACAAAGAAGAGAGATGTTTACAGACGAATATACGCAGTTGTTCTCGTCAAGAATATTGTAATCTTATGGAATTTTGTGTGTGTGTGTTTGGATTCCAAAATTTTTGGAAGTGTGCATTGTATTCATATGCTTACAGTGCATGATGATGGAACTCGTATGCTGGTGAGAAACATGTACAGGTAGAGAAACTTTCCATTGGTTGCACTGAGGTTAGATAATGGCATTGCTAGTGAACTTATGGTGGCATTTAAATAATATTTGGAAGGTTTATGGGAATTTGTTTTTAAAAATTGCTTTTGAGGAGGATGACGGCCATGAAGTAGCCTTATTTTAGCAGGTGACAGGTACACACTTGTGATGTTTTAGAATGAAATTGCAGTTTCAGCAGCTGCAAACAGAAATGTTTAATGACACTTGCTGTTGTGAAAGCCTTTTCTACCAAAGTCAAGTATATAGAGATGGATAAATATAAGCTAAGAGATATTTAGACCAGGTTAATCAACTATGGTGGTGTTACACATGACGACATTTGAAATAAAGATGTCTATTTATATTACTGTTAAGTTGAAAAGAGAACAGTGAACAAAAGTACTGACCTCTATGATTCTGACTGCATGAGTAGACAATATACACATTTACACAGCTTAACTTACCATTTCCCTGCCTTTCTGGTTTTGTGTTCACTGAAATGTGTAGAGCAAACTAAACTGATATACAAATATACCAAATATATTTTAAAGAATGTAGATACAATTGCATGAAACTTCATTTGTCACCATGTTTTCATAAATATAAAATATTTTTCTAACACTGAAAACAGTTCTGCTTGGCCCTCACTTATGTCATACTTTGTGCCTAATACTTTAAATGTATGGATCTGGTCATTTTATGTTATTTATTTTTGTATATATACCTCATTTCATCATAATAACACTGAGAAACTTCTGTAAATAAGAGATGCCTGTGTTATTGACTTCTGGTACTGGTGCTCTGGACAGTACAAGCTGCAGAAGTTTTGTCCTTGTGGTTAATATGACCAGCAGAAACCCAAATAAAAATATATCCTTACATCATACTGCTGTAGTTCATAATTGGTATGTATTGCTCAATCCTAACAAAGGGAATTTCCCTTTCTTTCCTGTAAACTGTAATGTTTCATGTAAGCAACATTTAGACACTCTTCTGTAAACCCGAGGCTTATCAGAATTATTAAGGGTTTCTCCCAAGTTTTCTCCAATAATTAAGGGTTGACTGGCAGCAACGGTTCCAGTGTTTTAACCAGAAAAGAAAGACATTTTGAAACATTAAAAATAAAAGTCTTAATTCAGATGTTTTAAAGTCAAATAAAGGTAACTGAGTTTCACTGAAGAGAACACATTTTGTAGCATAAATGTAGTTAGGCTACTTCCTTTTAGAGCTGTGAAGCATCCCTAGTGAGTTTATTCATCCTTGCTTTAGCAATTGTATAAACAGTCACAGGTATTTTATCAGTTTTTATTCATGTCAGAAAATGAATCATTGACATGTCACAGAAATAACCTTATGAAACATTTAAAGAAATATATAAAGCATTATGGTTGCCCCCTTCCTCCTCTTCACCCCTGCTGTGCCATCGGTCCAGGAATCCTAATGGGTCATTTTTTATATAAACAAACAGTTTTAGAGGGCAAAAACACTAATATGATGAATGTATTTGATTTGGAGGACCTTGTTCTTTACCCAGTTATTACGAGCTAGGGGATGCACTCTTGGTCCCATGCTCAATACAATATTTAAAATAGCTAAGTAATAAACACTGAACCCATACAGAGCACACAATTCTCTTATTTACAATGTCATTATCAAGTCAAAAAGAACTACTCAGGGAGCTTGTGGAAGTTGACAAGCTTGTTTAAATAAAGTCTTAACTCTCATTTGGCTTTTTCCAGCAGGCATCCACACTTGGCAAAGAAAAATTATTCCATGGCCCTGCTGAGGTTAGTCAGAAAAATTTGGCTGAATACAGAAAGCAGATCCTTTGAGGAAGAATCAGTAAGAATAATTAATGACTAATTTATATTACAAGCAAAAATATTTAAAAGCTAAAAAGAAGCTCAAACACTTTTTAACTAAGCTTTTGAAAGTATAGCAAAAATACATTTTCCTTTGCAATTCTTCATCTAACTTTGGGCCTCATCCAAACCACTGAAAGCAGTGGGAGTCTTTCCATTGACTTCAGTGGGTTTTGGGTAAAAGCTTCTTTTCCTTAGTTAATGTCAAATTCCCTTCTCTCTTCAAAACCAGTCTTATTTTCTTTTAGAGCTTTTATTTGTTATATTGTGACTAATTCTGGAATCATAGACATCAGAGATAAACAAGTCCTCTGTGTGTGTGTGTGTGTAATATATATCTCTGATAAAATCCAATACATCTCCTTGTTAATGCAGAACTACTTCTCTTACTACTTCTATCATCAGTGCTTCTCTCCAAGTGCTCACAATAAGGTTGGGAAGTATTATGATTCCCATTTTACAGATATAAAATGGAGTCCAAGAGAGATTAATTGACTTGTTCAAGGGCACAAAGGAAGAATTTGGAACTGTTTAGAACAGAAGCCAATACTTGCCCGATGTTGCAGTCTAATTTTCAAAGTTGTTATTTACATAAATTAGGGTCAGTGTGAGGACTAGAACGTAAGTTATGGTACAATATGATTTTTAGCCCAGAAAAGATATGCGATCCAGATTTAACTGGTCAGTACCTCTAATCTTTTGGAATGAGAGAGGATAAATATTAAGGAACTGTATTTTAAAAGCTACATACTTAATAGAAAACCACTTTCAAAGGAAGACAGAAAAGGATTGTGGGATTTAACTTCAGACTACATGGCAGAAAAGCTTTCTTGGTGTCAACAACTGGATGTGTGTGCTTGGTTTGAAACTCACAGTTATCTGCAGAATTTGGAGGTCAAGTTTACATTTTCCAGTGGAGATAAAGTCACATCACCAGCCAGAGAGCAGAATATCTGTGTTAAACTCAAACATATTACCTCAGAGGATTCCAAAGCAGATTGACTAACTGAACTTTAATGGCGTGTGACTTCATAGTGTTTGAAGAGGGTACTGTTTATTTTTTGCCATGACTGTCTTTTAAAAACATTCAGCACAAAGGGATTTATTTTGTCCCTATGAAAATGTGGTGATTTGTGAAAGCAAAAAGATATGTTTAATGATAGGCTTTCTGGGCATTAAATGATACTGCTTCTGTTGGCAAGTTCCTTGGAATGTTGGGAAGATAGTATGTGCTGGATGCCCTGTAGTTGGGGGCATCCAGCACAGTGGGGATTACTCCACTCAATATTTTGCTAGTATTTGAACTTGTTTTAAATCGTTTCAACTTTCAGAGTAATCAAACCTTGGTAAAGGTGAGAAAATCATTTATTTATTTACTTACTCTAACTACAAATTTTCTGTTTTCATTTTTCTTTTAAATTTTAAACAGTCAAAAAAAACCCCCAAAACAAAACTAAAAATACTGCAAACCTGTAAAAGCCAAAACAAGGAGGGGGGCGGCCAAAATTATTTTTGCTTGGGGCGGCAAAAAAACTACAGCCCTCCCTGGAGCTACAGCTCCCAGGGGCTTTTTGCCCTTTGCCTCCCTCAGTCCTTCCTACTATAGGAGCCCAGGTTCTTCCTGCAACTTCTCCAGCTGAGCTCTCTCAGGCTTTTATAGAAAATACCTGATCTGTTCCCAGCTGAGTCTGATAAATTGTTTCAGGTCCCTTGGGTCTTAAAGGAGCAGGCCATCCTGTTACACTCCCACTCAGTAGATTAGGTAATTGCTAAGGTCATTCCTTAGCAGAGATGTAGATTCACTACAGTGACATTTCACTGGCTCCTAAGCCAATGTTTAACCACTTGAATAAAAGAGCACCCTGATTTTTGGAAGTGGATCCCAAGCCAATGGAATTTGTTGATGCTTGGCACTCAGAGAATCAGACAATTTTTTTCAGGCTCCTAAATCTATATTTAGGCTGTTAACTTTAGGCAGACAGATTTTAACATGATGGTTTTAGTTCTATATCTTTGCTTCTGCACTAGCACTTCTCACTTTGTTCCGCTTGTCTGCTGACTTTATCTTCCATATTTGCTTGCTGGACAGTGTCTCTCACCCTTATTTCCCTCTCCCCATTAGTTTTGTCATTGGCTGAGCTCAAAGATCAACAGAGAGGGAGGAGTCAAGGAGTACAGCCAGATTATAGACCTAAGTGACAGCACATTGGGCTTGTCAGCAGTGACAGAGAATGGAAGGAATGAGAACATTTGAGAAGAAAGATAAGGAGCCAGATCCTTGCTACCACTCTAATGGCACAAAGCAGCCATAAAAGCCAAGGAGTTCAGGGCCATGAGGATCTCCCTGCATAGGGGATTCCTTGGGTAGTATAACCCACCTCCCTCCCAGATCCAGAGTGCACATGGCTGAGGAATCCCTTTGCTTTGTCCATACCTAGCTGTTTGGAATAGTCCCTGGGAGCACTGGCAGCCAGGTGTAAGTCAGAGCAGCCTTTTGGCTTCTCTAACTTTTGCCTGGCACATGACTAGCGCCAGAACAGGGAGAATATAAAGGCGGCTTAAAGCTGTCTTTATCTCCTTACTCTTCCCTTCTGCTGTGCATAACTCAGCCAGACTAGAGAATCTGGCACAAAGAATCCAATTCTGGCATTGTTAAGTTTATGTTAATGGTGAAATGTCTGGGACATAGAGATATCAGTTAGAAAAAATAGGCTGACACAGAGATTGAATGAAGAGAATCAGGTCAAAAGTAAAAAAGAAGATTTGCGAGTCAAAGGCATACAGAAGCCATGTGAGTGATTGAGGTCACCAGAGAAAGAGGGCAAGAAGACAAAAGAGAAGATATGAATTGTACCTGTAATATAACTATGCTGAATTAATAGTGTTCTATAGATAGATAGCTTTGTAAAAGTTGTATGTCTCTCAAGTTACCTCCAAAGTGGCTATTGGTGTGCTAATGAAGCACTTTCAAAAGGACTGAAGATTGTGCCTTTTGTGAACCACTTGACAATACCCTCGTTGCATACTTACATCAAAAAATAGCCTTAAAGTAAGGCAAAATCTTTTATTATGTGCATACTAGTGTCTATGTAATCATGAAACAGGAAAGGAGATAAGAATTTTCTAATGTAGTCAGTTCAAAGATGGCAATCACTGTACCTAAATTTTGGGTGCTTTCCACAAGGAGTTACTAAGCAAGCAGTTTTGATAATTGGCTTTTTTCATGCTTTTCTCTGTTACTGTAATCTGCCTGTAAAATCTGCTTTTTCTGTAAGACCTGCTAAAAGTACGTAAATAAAATAAATCCAACTCTGTCCCACGAAGAATGTTTACCCCCAAAGGGAACTGCCAAAAATTCCACGAAGTTCACTAAAGACTTAGTTATTGCTTTAAATTTTACATGGCAGCGACTCAGATTTGATGGTGATAGACAGCAGAATAAAACCCTAAAACAGATAGGCAGAAGTGTGTCGTCTTAACTGGATACAATCACTAATGGGCACCTAAGAGAAAAACTAACTCTGACTACAAAGCAAAATCCAAATACTGTATTTGGTTCAGTTTATAAAAATATACCATACTGGCAATCAGGACATACCTCCAATTAACAATTAGGACTTGGTGTCCACAGCCAAGACCATTCCAGAGTCCCCTGTACCTAGACTTACCATCCCTTCTGCTCCCTCCCCACACAGAAATACTCCAGGAAAAAGCCCCAGGTTGTGATCTGTATCCCTAAAAAGAACAAACATCACTGATGAATTAGCAGAACTTTGTAAATTGTAGTGGATGGTAGACACTGTACAGTACATTGATAGCAGCAAAAAGTGATTATAGGTCATGCTTGAAGCCAGACTTTCATAAAACTGAATGAAAAGTCTGATTCATCTCATGAGGCTCCACCCACCCATTCAGCCATTGAAATTGATTTTTTTTTTTTAGTTCAAAGGGAAAATTAAAAGCCCTGAATGTAAGACCTGCCTGAACATATTCCTTTTTAGTATTTCATTCTAACTTGTAAAGTAATGTTTTGATTATAAGGTTTCTAAATGCAATTTTCCAAATGCTAAAAACTCTACATTTCCACACATCTCATTGTGTCATAATCACCATCACAGGCACAATTCATTATGTTTGATATTGGCCACAGATAAAGTGAGTTTTTATCATTTCGGTTTATTTAAATTACTAGTTGCAGTTAGTTCAGCAGCATTGCTTGGGATATTTTGTATCCATAGTTAGTGTCCGGTGTCATCTCTTAGTTTCCCTACAGTGGGACTGTGTGATATTTTCAGTGCTAACTGGGATTTTGTTTAGAAATTGGCTTTTGCAATGTTATAATATTAATAACTCAGTTTAAAATTATGAACAGCAAAGGTCCTCATCCTTTAAGTTGTCCTGTGTGGGCTGTGGTCCACCCATGCTTAGAGCTTTGCAGGACTAATGGTGGTGTTTCTAGTGTTACAGGTTCATACCTAACTTAATACATTGTCATCTGATTCCTGTACATAACTGCCTGAAAGTCTGTCTCTATCTACCTTTCCTTAGGGTTCTATTTTGGTGCCTATCAGTACAGCCTGGGCACTATTTACTCTGGGATTCCATAAAAATACCCTCAATAAAAGTCACACACACACACACACACACACCATTCTGAAGATACTACATTAGCCATCACCACACCAATATTAGCTGATTCTTAGTTCAGGTGAGTGAATAATTAATTTTTTTGGTTGGTCAACCCAAAATGGAAATGTTTTAGTTTTTCTTGCTGAAACGAAAAACAAACAAACAAAAAAGTATTTTAGGTTTCATCTGACCCTGATTTTTTTTTTCATTTTTGTCATTTCATTTTGTGTCTTTTTATGCCTTTTTGTTTTCTTTAAAATAATCTAGCTAAACTTCAAAATGAAACATCATTTTGAAATGAAAAGTTGAAATGTTTCATTTCAAAAACATCAGAACAGAACATTTAAACTTCAAAAAAGAAATGTATTGGGGGGCGTTGTCTGGCTGAAATGGCATTTTTTGGTGAATAAACTATTTGTCCAAAAAAATTCACTCAGCTTAATTCTTGGTGAACAGATAGATAGGCCTTCTCTAGATAGATAGTCCTGAAATCCTGTTTGTCTCAATTTCTTTCAGGTCAACAGACTAGACAAAATTTCTGTCATGCAGTAGGAACTATGAAAGCAGCACATGTAAACACAGTCTCCTATCCTTCAGCAAGCCTTTGTCCATGTGGCAACCCTTTAAATGCAACAATCCACATGGTCACAGAGGTCAACCCATGAGTAACTCATTGCAGGATCAAGGCCGTATATTGCATTAAAATTCCCCAATGAAGTGAAAATGTGCATTCCTTTTCTGATTTTATTGGCAGCAGAAGCAACCATTTCATCAGAATCTTAGCAGAAATGCAGGGGAAAAGCAAGCTTGTTTACACACAGTCACAGTTGTCAAAACATGAAATACTGAGTAGTCAGATAAAGAATGTTGTAAGAACTACTGCTCTGTCAGTACATCAGCTACAGGGCATTTAACAATAAGTATAATGCAACACAGATTTACCCAATGTTGCCTCAGTTTACAAACTCCTAATGAGCAAACCTCCCAGTTAGCCAAAGATGTCTCCAGGGTTGCACTTAAGTAAAGCCCTACTCCTATGGAGCCCTTAGGACTGAACTCCTACGTGGCCCCTTTCTGGTGGGATCTAGTTAGGGCTAGGCTGATTATCTAAATTCACAGGTTTACAAAGTTTTTACATATTCCCTGAGGTGTTAGTTAAATCAGAGTTCCACTGAACAGTGCAGTCTGCACTAAAGGTCACCTTTATGAGGAACTTCTATTTTAAGCAACCACTTTATATTAACCTCAAGATTTCCAGTAATTATTGTTCTTATAAAGAACCCCTCTCCCAGACAAATGCTATTGAATGGTTGCCCAAGAGGTCTCACTTCATCTACTGCGTAAATATGAGTGAAAACTTCTATATTTCCATAAAATTATACAACTGTTTACAGATATAAAGACAGACATATTCCCTGTCCCAAAGTGCTTACAATCTAAAATAAACAAAACAGTGGGGCATATGTTCATACAATGGAAGGTATGGAGAGATTATGTGCGAAAAAAACAAAATAGATAGGATTCCCAGAAGAGTTAGTTCCAGGGAGGGATTATCCTCAAGGTCCTTCAGAGTTTTGCTCCACCGTCTCTATTCATTGCATCATCAGCTGCCTCCTGCACTTTGGCAATGCTGTATGCCTTGATTATCTGTTGTCTGCTTCACCCATTAGCACTTTCTTCTGTGCTGCCCCGTATGTGAGGAATGCCCTTCTTCGGGGGGAAAAACGGTAAAGTCACTCCCTCTCTCCTTCTCCAAATCCTTCCTTAATTCACTTCTGCCATAGCAGCTATAGAACATCCCAGCTGATAAAGGCTGGGCAGGTAATGAACGGATCTGCTTACTAATGAAAAACAAAAATATGCTCTACGTCTACAAATCATGCATATAGCTAGTCTATGAAAGAACATATTCCCTCTCTCCTCCTCTCCTTCTGTTTTTGATACTCCCATCTTTACGTCTTGAATAAAGCTTGTAAACTCTTTGGGACTGAGACAATCTTATCTAATCTATCTATCGATCAGTCGATCGATCGTGACCTGATTGGGGCTACAGTAGTAATAATAATAATTAATCCTAAGGAATGAAGAAGAGATCTTTAACAGAGAAGTGAGACATTCTTCCAAATATCAGGTTCTGCATAATGGAAAGCATGAAGTCAACCACAGAAGGTTGATTTGAAGGGAAAACTAAGGAGAGAGGATTGAGAGGAGCATAAGGGTCAAAGATGTGGGAAGAATGAAATTATGTAGGGCCTTGAAGAACAGGATTTTACACTGATATTGTAAAACACAGAAAGCCAGTGAATCCCAGAAGGGTGAGAAATGATCAGAGCAGCAGAAGAGGAAGATACTAAGAAGAGTATTTTGAATCGCATGAAGGGAAATATCGTGAAAACTAAGGGTCTGTATATGTTACCTTTACTTATACTGAGTAGTACCTTACTCTCTGAGTAGTTCCACTTGAAATCAATGACTTCTCAAGAGTAGGTACTACTCAGCATGAGAAATGGTGACAGAATCAGACCCTAAAGTAGTATGAGGAATATTAAATGTGTAAGGCCTTCGGGCTGTAAGAAAAGAATTGGGTAAAATAGAAAGAAGAGCAAGGAGGGTGCTAACATGTAAGTAGATTGCAAGGACATGTAACATGAGTGTAAGGAATGGTGAGGTGGATCAGCAGCCTAAGTGCTGAAATCATGCCTGGTAATGAAGGTTGGGCATCCAGGAAATGATTCAAATAAAGCAGTTCTGAAAGGTGTGTAAAGTAATGATAAAAAAAAAAATCAGATGCCATCTGAGGAGAATTTGTGATAGGATGATAAATGCACTCAGATCTGTGAAGTGAATAGTCAGGTGAATAGTGTGTTTGCTTTCATCTGCTCATTTGTGCTATATTGAATTGTTTTTGTCCTTGAGGCCTAGTCACAGAAAACATATTTTTGGGAAGTGAAGTAGAAGATATCTTTTCTTCTCCCTTCATTACCTACCTGTTTTATAACTCAAGTACCTCATTTTTTCCCCCAAACTGTATAGTTAAGCAGTTCTGGCTGAGAGCTCAGCAAACAATAGTCAAGCCCAGTATGTTCTACAGGAAGCAGGGCCTAAATTCTGTGGCAAAGTATCCATGACACTCGGGTGCAGCAAACTGAAAATACCACAGCAGATTCACATGAATTTAAAAGACATGCAGAGCTCAGGGGCATATTCTCAAGTGCTCAGCATCCATATCTGGGGCCAGATTTTCAAAAGTGCTTGGTATCTAGTGACTCCCATGGTGACACTATGGCCAGATTTTCAAAAGAAGTCAGCAATGAATGTGCTGAGCTCCTCACTCTCTCTGTGCCTCAGTTCCCCATCTGTAAAAATGGGGATAGTAATACTTCCTTTGTCTGTCCTCTCTATTTAGACTAGCTCTTGAAGGTAGGGACTCTTTTCCAAGTGTGTAGGACAATGGTGCCTGATCTCATTTAAGGCCTTTAGAAACTATCATTATAGTAATATCAACCAGTGATATGTCTCAGAACAGAAGAAACTTATAAAGTGCTGTGTCTCAAATCTAGTAAGGAGGGGTAATATGGGGGTTCTGCTATGGAAATGAATATAACCTTGGCAAAACTGTAATGTCAGAAGACAATTTCTTCTTCCACTTTTGTCTTGGTATGTGAACTGTTTCCAATATTTACTTCAGCTCTGGTAATTTCATTCTAGCTGGTCACTTGGACACTTCCCAGTGCATCAGTTAGCTTGTGTTGGCAACATCACCTGCCTACGAATGACAGAGAGTCTGTTTCTGGTAGGATAGAACTGCTCTGTCTTATTTATTGTTTCCGTCTCTGCCTTTTCTCTTCTTTTCCCATTTTTCTCTTTTTTGAGTACTCTTCATTTTTTTTCTAGTTCTCTTTTTCTCTTTTCTTTATTTCTGTTTCTCTAGTCTCCGCTGGACTCTGTTATGTCTGCCCCCTTATCACCTTAGCTGTGTCCTGCACTTATTCTCACTCTGCCTCTCTCCTTGCATCCTTCCATGAAGGTCCCCCTCCGGCTACATCACGTACACACACAAATCTGGCCATGTGATCCTTTCCCTGGTTCCCAACACCAGCTCAGCTTGCTAGTGCTGCTTGCATTTCTCCCACACTGCTTGGCATGTTCTTACAACACCTCTGAGTGATGTAATACTCCCTGCTGGCAGAAGTCTGGAGTTCCTTTTCAGAAAAAAGAAATGTTTTCCTTCCCTAGACCAGCTACAACTCATTCCTGAAATTCCCAGTGACCATTATCAGTGATAATCAAGCTCTCAATTTCAAGCTATATGCTACGCAACTCACAAGCCAAGTGAAGTAACCCAGGAATACATAACTAAAGATGGTGCAACTTCATAGGGAACTCTTATTTGTAAATGATTCTCCTTTGTGTTTCGTCACATCTTTAGGTGTGGGTAATGGCAGAGACTGTGTGTCCCTTTCAGCCATTTAGTAGGATAGCACCTTGGCAGGAGGAAATCCTAAACTGAAAATTTTTCCATATGTATAAATCTGATACATGACTTAGTCTCATTAGACCCACTCATTCTCTCCCACTAGAATTTTTTAATTCTTCTTCAAATGATTGCACATGTCTATTCCACTGTAGGTGTACACCCGCCTTGGGCACGGTTGTGGGAGATTTTTCTTCAGCAGTACCTGTCTAGGCAACATGAGCACCCGCTGATGCCTCACGCCACTGTACACAGGTATAAAGGGGTGTGTTGCCCCCAACCTCTCTCAGTTCCTTCCTACCACTAGTGATGGCTGTTGGAGCTCTAATTTCTGTAGCTGCAAGTCTTCCCTCTTTTAGTGTATGTTGTACCCATAGAGTTAGGTTTTAGTCTAGTGTAGTGTGTTTGTACGTATTTAGATATAAAGATAAATTTAGGATAGTAAATGTATAGAGTGGGGTTCCTAGTTGGATTCAGTACTGGATTAATGACTTGTTCTCCTGGCTTCAAGGCCTGTTGCTCATGTAACAAGTCTATGCCAGTGAGCGACCCATAGCTCAGCTGCCTTAAGTGTCTCGTACAGGTGCACGAGTGACAAATGTCATATTTGTAGAGGGTTCAAACTCCAATTGAAAAAGGGTAGGGCTGCCAGACTAAAGTACCTGCTTATGGAGTCTGTGCATTGCCCACCAATGGAATAGGTACCAAGCATGTCTGAGTCATTTAGGAGTGCTACCCCTGTTCTGACTGAGTCCAGAGGCAGAGCCTCATCACGGTACCTAGGAAGAGACAATGTAGGTCTCCAAGGACTCAGTACTGGAGCCTTTCAAGTCTATGGTAAAGCCACTGAGCAGAGGCAAGAACTTGGAGGTACTCTCGAAGAAGAGGCAGTCCCAGACACAATCCGTAAACCAAGAGAGACTGCTGACACCAGAGCCCAAGAAGCGTCCATTGATACCAGACCCTCAAGGACTGGTGAACCTTTCGGTAATGTAGTCTCAGGAGCCTTTCCAGTGCCATCTACATCCAAGGCTTTTGAGGCAGCCATAGAGTTGCTTAACCTGTTGGTGCCGGCTTCCCCCACTGTTCATGAATCTTGCCTGGTACCAGGATCGGAAATGCATCCTCCTGTGTTCCCAACATCAGTCCCAGAGCACCATTTGGTACCAGTGGCTTCTACATTGCGACTCCTCTCTGTAGGGTTCCCTCTAGAGGGAAGCTAGTGATGATCTCAACTGTACTGCCAGCTCCAGACTCAGAGATGGTCTCCCTGGTACTGATAGGGTCTGCTCCACCATGGGTTTGAGGAAGTGGACACCTCATCAGACTCCAAGATCAGATCAGATGTGTCTTCACCCAAGCATATCCAGCAGTCCCAGTGGGGTGCCTTCCCACCCATGATACCAGCCAGCCCTCAGCACTCTAAGGACCAATGGCCTGCGCATAGCTGAGTCCCACGTCCAAATCCCTTGGGGCTTCCCTCCATATTCTAGAGCCTCTCCACTCTCTTCCTACCCTCTCCATTGGAGTCTTTCCAGTAGGAAGAAACTTAGGGGGCTTGGGGAAAGTGCAGCCCTTTATATCTGTGTGCAGCAGCGCCAGGCACCAGAGGGCGCTCACTCTGTCCTGACAGATACTGCTGAAAAAAAATCTCTGACAACTGTGCACAAGGCACGCTCACACCTCATGTGTAGTTAGTAGACATATGCAATGCATCTTGAAGAATAACAATTATGGAAAAGTAAGTAGCCGTTTATTATTTATTATACACAACTAAAAATCAGAAAATAACTGGCTTGGCAGCAGTATTGCAAAAAATATCTCAGGGTAATAGTAAATTCATAAACGGAACATGAGCCAAAAATGTGATTCAGTTGCAAAAAAAAAGTTTAATATCATTCTGAGGTGTATTAATAAAACGTTGTATGTAACATAGGCGCCGACTGACTGAGCACCCATTGAAAAAAAAATAGTGGGTGCTCACCACCTATTGGCAGCCCTGCCATTCAGCTCCTTCCTCTCCACCCTGGACCCCACCAATCAACTGTTCCCCCTCCCTCCCAGTGCCTTCTGCTCACCAGGATCAGCTGTTCAGCTGTGTTCAGAAGGCACTGGAGGGGAGAGGGAGGAGCAGGAGTAGGAAGCGGTGGGGGAGGGGGGCAGAATGGGGCAGAGCAGAGGACAAAAAGAGACAGGTTGGGAGTTTAGGGGAGAGGGTGGAGTGGAGGAGGGACATGGGGCGGAGTGGGAATCAAGCACTCCCTGGGAACTGAGGAAGTCGGTTCCTCTGGTATGTAAGACATGGAAGGTTTGGCTCTATTCAACACTGGTGAGGCCTCAGCTGTGTCCAGTTTTGTGCACCACACTTTTTAAAAGATGTGGATAAACTGGAGACTTTCCACAGCAGAGCAACAAAAAATGATAAAAGTTTCATAAAAACTCACCTATGAAGAAAGGTTAAAAAAACTGGGTACATTTAATCTTGCACAAAGAAGATGGGGGGGGGGAATCTGATAACAGTCTTCAAATATGTTTAGGGCTGTTATAAAGAGGACTTGTCAATTGTTGTCCATGTCCACTGCAAGTAGCTTTGGAAGTAATCATCTTAAATCTGCAGCAAGGAAGATGTAAGTTAGAAATTAGAAAAAAACTTTCTCACTATACAAATAGTTAAGCACTGGAATTAGCTGTGTGGCTAGCTCAGCTTAATTCAGTATCATCCTTAGGGACACCCCCACCCCCTAGTTTAGTGCATCTCTAATTTGTAGCTTTATCCCCACACATTTTGCATTAGCTCTTCATCGATCTCGTACCAAATGGATGAATCTCAGTTACCTGTACAAACCAAGGAGGCCCAGTGACACTGACCCCTGATTGACCTAGCCTCAATACTAGATTGTAAGGCTTTATTTTGGTGCCTTGGTTACTGATATAGGAGTGTTGACAAGCCAGTCATGCCTGACTTGATATCAGCACTGGGCCACCTGTTGTGAAATGCCGATACCTTGGAGGGTGTGGTCTTTTGCTTTCCTTTTTTTTTAGTTCACTCTTAGTGTGTAGAAGCACAAGCAAGAACTGATGACTAAGGCAGGGAATACATGATGCATTGACAAAAGAATAGCTGCAATGTTACTCTTGCACAGTACAGAAGTTAGAGTAAAATGGGAGCACACACCTAACTGGCTCATTGGCATGACTGGGACTGCTCAAAATCTCATGGGATTTAGCAATGTGTTCTCCTCTTTGGTTTTAATTCTAGTACTAGGCAGCAGTAACTGCAGCTGATCGCTGATTAATGCAGTATTAGCTTCCCCTGAAGCCCATTCAGTGCTCTGCACCTGTGCTGTGAAGGATCAAGCTCTTTCTCCACCCATTACTCTACCCTTTCTAATCCTGTAGCATGGAGAGTAAGAGAACTGGAATAGGAGGGCTTGAGATTTTGGAAGACTACGCCTAGTATTGAACTTTTCTTGAGTCAAATTGTATCCTCCAGAGAAACACTCAAGCACAATCAGCTTGCACTGCACCTATAGAGACGTGTAGGGCTGAGACCAAAATGGCAGTATTGCAATGCAGGTGGCCACTGTAGAAATATTAATGTTTTACCGAACCATTGGAGTGGGAGAATGTGCAGTCTAAGAAAAAGAGAGAGGTTGTTTCAATCAGATTTAAATGTAACCATTAACATCAGAATCAGCAGGTTGCTACAGTAATAGTCTATGCACATTTATAACTCTGGGTTTTAGCTATGGAGTTTTCTACCTACTGTTATTTAGGGTGACCAGATGTCCTGATTTTATAGGGACAGTCCCGATTTTTGGGTCTTTTTCTTATATAGGCTCTTATTACCCCCCATGCCCTGTCCCGATTTTTCACATTTGCTGTCTGGTCACCCTACTGTTATTCAGGGTGCCTAATCTGTCTTGTGATGTAAGGCAAGGTTAAAAAAATAGTACTGTACATTCAGCTGTTCCTAAGTGGTGCTCATATATTTCGCAGCACAGCCCCTGTGACATTGTTGTGAAGGTCACTGTATATTGGTGAGAGTGTTGGTTTGTATTTCTTTCTGGAAACAGCCGAATAAAGATTATTGTAGTGAAGGTTTTGTTCAGGTGCACATGCTTAATATAACCACAATGCAGTAGTACACAGATAGAGCAGAATCACAGCTGTGGTCTTAACCTAAATGTAAAGTTTGCAGTTTTAAGATTGAGCAATGCCATGTCTTAAAACTACCATGTTCCTCTTTTTTTTATTTTTTTTTGAATGAGCCAGGTTTCTTTCCTAACTTGTTTCAATATGACACTACGTGAATATTTCTTTCCATTCCCCATGCATTTTAGCACCATTAAAAAATGCCTAAAGAAGAAAAATTGCATGTTCTTCAAGATATTACAACTTATGAAATTTCCATGAAACAGGGAACTGGCTATTATGCAATTGCAAAAACACACTAGTTTCCTTGTTGCATCAGTTTCTTTTGGCCTGGAATTGATACATATGCTAAGAGTTTATCTGAAAATACTGGTGTCTATTTGGGGAGTCAGTGTGGCTAGTGGATAGGGCACTTGAATGGAACTCCCACACTTTAGGTTCTACTCCGGCTCTCTTTCTTGGTCACCTTGGATAAGTTATTACCCCTCCCTAGGCCCTAGTTTCCCCATCCATAAAACGGGGGTTAATAAAACTGTAACCCATCCTCCTTGTAAAGCAGTGAAAGGGCTAAGTATTATTATTATTTATTTCTACAAATGGTTGATATTTGTACAGGCACTCAGCACAGGCGCCAACTTTTGTCGGCGTTGGTGGGTGTTTGCACCCCCATCCCCACCCCGACTTCATCCCGCCCCAAAGTCTCTGCCCAAATTCTGCACCTCCCTGCCTCTATTGGACCTCTCCCCAAATCCCTGCCCAAGCGCTCTGCATTCCTCTCCTCCCCCCAGGATTGCCATGCAAAACAGCTGTAATAAATAGGGGTAATAAACCCCTAACCTATGTCTGAGTTACTGAAGTCCTTAAAATCACGGTTTAAAGACTTCATGGTGCAGAGAATCCTCCAGCAAGTGAGCCGTGCCCCACGCTACAGAGGAAGGCGAAAAACCCCAGGCCCTCTGCCAATCTGCCCTGGAGGAAAATTCCGTCCCAAACCCCGAATAGGGCGATCAGCTGAACCCTGAGCATGTGAGCAAGACTCACCAGCCAGATACCTAGGAAAGAATTCTCTGTAGTAACTCAGATCCCACCCCATCTAGCATCCAATTACAGGCCATTGGGCATATTTACCCCTAATAGTCAAAGATCAATTAATTGCCAAAATTAGGCTATCCCATCATACCATCCCCTCCATAAACTTATCAAGATTAATCTTGAGGCCAGATAAGTCTCTTGCCCCTACTGCTTCCCTTGGAAGGCTGTTCCAGAACTTCACTCCTCTGATGGCTAGAAACCTTCATCTAATTTCAAGTCTAAATTTCCTGCTGGCCAGTTTATATCCATTTGTTCTTGTGCCCACATTGGTACTGAGCTTAATTTATCCCTCGATGTATTTATAGAGAGCAGTTATATCTCCCTTCAGCCTTCCTTTGGTTAGGCTAAACAAGCCAAGCTCTTTGATTCTCTGTAGCAAGGCAACAACTCACCAGTGTGGTGCCTCCTGCTCGTCCTTTCGGGAATTAGCTCTTTTCCAGCTTGGAGAATCCTCTGCTGCCAGTGGCTCACCTGCCGTAGGTCTCATGTCCCTCCGGGACCCCGGTGCCCTTTGCCCTGGGATTCCACCCCAGTAATATCCCCTCACTCTGGATTTCCCCTCCCCAGAGAACCCCCAACTCTCTAAACTCACTGCCAGTCATCATCTTGCCCCCTTTCACTGGGGCAGACTGCACTGTGTAAATGGCCACTCATCATTGGCAAAGAGGTCAGACCAACTGCCTCTGCCTAATCCCATGCGGCACCTCTGCAACCCCAGTACCAGGGTAGGTCTTCAGCAAGGCCTGCAGCCTGGGGGTTTACCAGGCTGGAGCTCCCCAGCTCCCTTGCCCTATTCCCCAGCACTGCTCCAGAGTACCTTTTCATAGGCCTTCATCAAAGCCTGGAACCTGGGGGTTTACCAGGCTGGAGTTCCCTTTGCCAAATTCCCCAGCACTGTTCTGCTTTGTTTCAGGTACTTTGCTCTCAAGCAGCCAGGTCCTTCTCCCTCCAAAACTGGAGAGAGATTTCTCAGCTCCAGGCCCCCGCCCTCTCATAAGAGCCATCTGGGCCCTGATTGAGCTGGCCACAGCTGTGGCTGCTTCCCCAATCAGCCCTTTCACCGCCTTCAATCTCTTTTACCCAGGAGTGGGGCAGCTGCCTACTGCAGTCTCCTTTCATACAACAGATTTTCCATTCCTTGGATCATCCTAGTAGCCCTTCTCTGTACCTGTTCCAGTTTGAATTCATCCTTCTTAAACATGGAAGACCCAAACTGCTTCAACAAAGGACAACAGAAATGATGAGGGGTATGGAACAGCTTCCATATAAGGAGAGATCAAAAAGACTGGGCTTGTTCAGTTTGGAAAAGAGACGACTAAGGGGGAATATGATAGAGGTCTATAAAATGATGTATGGTGTGGAGCAAGTGAACAAGGAAGTATTATTTACCCCTTCACATAACACAAGAACCAGGGGTCACCTGATGAAATTAATAGGCAACAGGTTTAAAACAAACAAAAGGAAATACTTCTTCATACAACGCACATTCAACCTGTGGAACCCATTGCCAGGGAACATTGTGAAGGCCAAAAGTATAACTGTGTTCAAAAAAGAATTAACCAGGATGATCAGGAATGCAACCCCATGCTCTGGGTGCCCTTAAGCCTCTGACTGACAGATGCTGGGACTGGATGACAGGGAATGAATAATTTGATAATTGCCTTTGAAGCTTCTAGCATTGACCACTGTTGGAAAACAGGATACTGGGCTAGATGGAACATTGGCTACACAGGGTCAGACCATTCTTGTATTCAAGATCTTAACATTTAGAAAATAAAGTTAGTCTTACACTTTCTGGTCTATCCTCCTCCATGCCAAACTCCCTCATTACATGTGAAATCATCTAGCCTACATATGAAATCACGATATACCTCCACAACTCAAAACACTCCTGTGCATTTAACCACTATCTCCACACTGTGCCTGGCAGTATTATCTCAGACTACTTTTTTGGAGTAGAGCTGCCCAGAAAAGAGAATTTCAGTTGAGGGGGAAATTCTGGATTGTTACTGATTCATTTTATTCTGCGTCAGAATAAAATATCAACATCCCAGAATTTCAGGGCCTGCCAGCCAGGGCGTGTCTTTGACTGTCAAGCTATCTGTCTAGTAGGCTTACTTACTGGGGAGGTGGACAGCAGGGAAGCTGGGCTGGTTTCTAGTCAGCCCACCCATCAGTCAGCTTCTTGCCTGGCCTCAGTCTAAAGTTTTGATGGAATCCATGCTTTCCCAGGGAACATTTTCATTCTGTTAAAACAGGATTTTTTGACACAAACTCTGGTTGGAAAACTTCTGACCGGCTCTAGTTTTGAGATAAGTATAGACTACAGGGGTCCAGTGATGGTACGTTGAAGGTGGGGAAGTGATTTTGGTTATGTTAGTTCCAAGATTTATAAAATACTTTTGTTGAGGGATGTGTTGGGCAAGGTTTTATATTTGTAAGCTCCTTATTCAAAATGTGTATGTTTGGACTAGCCTTTTTTGGGGTAGTCAGATTTACGGCTGTAGGGTGGCTTGAACAATAGGAGAAGATCCAAGTAGTAAAGATCAGTTTCTCAGATATATTGGTAGTGTAGTTTCTTGTGGCTGGTGTTATGTTTTTTTCCCTCCTCAAATGAACTTTCCAATCTTTGTGTTCCTGTGTCTTTCTGAGACTTCTACTTTGTAGTCATGTAATTGTTGCCGTTTCATGTAGACCTACAGTTTCCAGTTAAATGGTTCGGCTTTTAATTGTCAGTAAGTTTTATTTTCCATGGGCCTGTTTGTTTGAATTTGTTTGGTAATTAAAATGGAGGAATCTGATCTCTGATTTTCCATGAAGTGTGATTCCTGTGTGTTTAATCAGCAGCTTCATAGGTAAGCCCTACATCCTCTGAGAGAGACTTCGCAATCCAAAAAGTCCAGAATTTATTGTATAGTGAATTATTGTTTGTCATGTCCTCCCACAGATTTTTGAGTCCTCACTTCTCACACTTGCTTTTGTAGGCCATGACAGTGTGTTAGAGCATGGGACCTGTCTGTCAGTATTGGCTTGCTGGGCTAGTAGAACTGTAATCATGGACAACACTCTTCATTTCTGAGGAGACTGTATGCCTTTTTCACCCAAGGAACTTTTCCAGAAAATGAGAGACAAAGATTATCAGATCTTATAACTACTTTGAATAGTATATATATTAATGTTTTGGTAGAAATTACCATAGGATGTGCCTAGATTTTTTTTTCTTTTACTAATTGTTTCATCAGTGTCTTTGTGTCACTTTCACTTGTATTTGCATCAAGTCTTGGCAGTACATCCTAAAGGGCCTGTGGCCTGCAGGTTTCAAAGCCTTGTTAAACGTGCACTGTCACTTTTTGTGGATTTAATTATATTTACATGCAACTTTAGAGGCAGCCACTGATGTAGCACATTCTTCTGGGGCTCAGTGGTTTGAGCATTGGCCTGCTAAACCCAGGGTTGTGAGTTTAATCCCTGAGGGGGCCATTTAGGGATATGGAGCAAAAATGGCATTGGTCCTGCTTTGAGCAGGGGGTTGGACTAGATCAGGGGTCTCAAACTCACATGACCACCAGGGCCGCATGAAGACTAGTGTACTGGCCCGAGGGCCGCATCGCTGATATGCCCTCCTTGCTGCCTCCGGCCCCACTCCACTCCTTCCATGAGGTCTTGCCCCTGCCCTGCCTCCTCCTCTGAGTACAATTTCCCACTCCCTCCTGAAAAGCGCTAGGCACCGCCAACAGCTGTTTGGCAAACAAAGCAAGAGCGATGTTGGAAGTCCAGAGCTGGAAACACAAGCAAACAAATTTAATTTAACAAGAAATTACCAGCCTCAGATGATTCAAGCTTTTTTCAAATGTAATATGCTGATAAATCTGACAGAAATTTCAGACCATCTCAGCCTAATATCAATTATAATTTTATAAAGTCTCTTTCGCTGTTCCCAAACTGACCCTCATAACCCTGTTCCCCGTCCCCACTTACCCCCGTAACCCAGCTCCCCGTGGCCCATCCCCAAATCTCTACCCAGTCACCCTATTACCCAGCTTCCTGTTCCCCAAATCTCCCCACACTCCGTGTTCCATCCCCAAATCTCCCCCACTCACCCTCATAACCCTGCTCCCTGTCCCCAAATCTCCACCCACTCACTCCTGTGACTCAGCTCCCTGTACCCCATCCCTAAATCTCACCCCACTCACCTCCCATAACCCTGTTCTCCATCTCCAAATGTCCCCCCACTCATCCTTGTAACCCAGCGCCCTGTCCCCAAATCTCCTCCCACCTCCACCTTCAATATCCTCCACCCCTAAGCTGCCCCTCCCTGTCCCCCCGTCTCCTCTCTCTATCTCCTTTCTGTCTTTCTAGACTCTCCTCCCCACCACCACTTGCCCGAGCCTGGCACTCTCTGCAGGAGATACCGGTAGTGGGCCATGGCGGGCAGGGGGCAGCGCAGCAAGCCCAGGCAGCTGCAGCCGGCCAGAGAGCCGTGGAATGGCACTCACCTCTGGCTGCTGGCAGGGCAGCAGTGCCCACCCAGGGGTGGGGAGGCTTCTCTGCTGCCTGGCTGGGCTTCTACCAAGCCCAAGCTTCCAGTTGCTGCTGCTGCGGCCTCAATGAATGAGCTGGGGTGGCGCTTCGCAGGAGCCCTCTGCAGCGGCGGCCAAGAGCGGTAATCCAGGCTCCCCGCCGTCCTCCTGCCTCCCTCTCCGGGAGGCTTATCGCCCCGGCCGCCACTGCGGAGGGCTCCTGCAAAGCGCTGCCCCAGCTTGTTCATTGAGGCCACAGCAGCAGCGCCTGAAAGCCGGGGCTCGGCAGCGGCCCAGCCAGGGCGCTTCGCAGGAGCCCTCTGCATCGGCAGCCAGGAGCGATAAGCCTGCCGCAGAGGGAGGTAGGAGGGCGGCGGGGAGCCTGGCTTACCGCTCCTGGCTGCCGCTGCAGAGAGCTCCTGCGAAGCGCTGCCCCAGCTCATTCACTGAAGCCGCAGCAGCAGTGCCTGAAAGCCGGGGCTCAGCAGCGGCCCAGCCAGGCAGCAGAGAAGCCTCCGCTTCTGGGCCCTCCCTCCCGGAAATTGCTATGGTCGGGGGGACACCAGGGAGCTTGGCGGGCCTCAGGGAAGGGCTTCGCGGGCTGCATGCGGCCCATGGGCCGCATGTTTGAGACCCCTGGACTAGATGATCTCTTGAGGTCCCTTCGAACTCTGAGATTCTATGATTCTTCTCCTCCCCATTCCTCCTATGTAAGGTGGTTTAGCTGTTTCTCAGTGTGTACCTCCATCTTCCTTCTCCCCCGGAGAAAAACCTAGAGGGTTTATGCTCCAGACCAATGGTTCTCAAACTGGCCCAATCAGCACAGAACTGCAGCCCGTGACATCCTCAGGGCCATACAGGTAGTATTAGATGTGACCCATATAGCACATTCTGGGCCACATATGCAGCCCACAGTGGTAAATGGGTTGAGAATCACTGTTCCAGACACTTCAGGTTTTAAAATTAACCACTTCTGTGTGTCTATACTTCTTATGCAAACATTTTAAAATTGTTAGCGTGTAATTGTTAGCATGCAAGCGTCAAGGACTGATTTGCAAATTAACAACGAATTGCTTGGTTTTGGCAGCAGCACTAAATTTGCAATTACAGGGCTGTAACAACATATTACAGGCCACTTTCCTCAAATCAGAGTATGTTTTGCAACACAAGAAAGTACTTGAATTGTAGCATATTTCACTACAAAGCCTACTTTAGCTTGGTTGGCAAATTAAATTATCACTTGCCTTGTGGCAAAAGTCAAAAGCCTTTGAACTATCTTCTGCAACTAGTGTATATACTTTGTACTCCCTCTTAAAAAATCAAACCAGACTGACCTGTAGCAGCTGCCAGCAAACTTGCAAGAAAAATTCAATTCTTGATAACCTTTCTGGCAAAGATAACTGGCTCTGTAGCTGAAGAAAAGTCCAGGCCCAGGTGACTGTTCCATTCACCACAGAAATGTACTTGTGTGACTGACATCAACTGGGCTTCTTCTAGGTTTGCCAAGCCTTTGTACCTTGCTCACTCAACCAATACCTCCTCTCTGACTCGAGACTGCTGTGTCTGATATCCCTCAGCCTCCCCTCATCTTTCACTGTTCTTTGTCCCACAGGCAGAAAAACTGATATTTCAATTTGCACAGAGAGCACTTCTTGTCTCAGACTTCTCAGTGGGAGGATTTTTCCCAGACAGCTTCATTTGCTGCTATTTCTATGGAGCTAACAGTACTGTACACTAGGCCAGTTTTCCCTAAGGCCTGCCTGTGCAGTTGAAATAGGCACTGTGGCCCACTATTAACATTTCTTAAGGAAAACTAATAATTTTCCTCATTACATACATATGAACTATAGCCCTGTAAATAAACAATGTAAGTTTCCTTTTCATTTTAATGTAAACAGAAATCCCTAGCAGGATGAATTCTAAGAAATGCATCAAGATCTTTGAAACCAAACAGTTTGAGTAAAACTACACTTTTTAAAAAGATATGTTGAGAGCAAAATGTGGTAGTCAAACAGGGAAAACTCATTTTGTATTAAACTGAGCAACAAGCAGCATAATGTTAACAAAATTGCTAAACACGTTTGATTTTAAAACAATAGCTATCGAATTTTGAACTCTATATTGTTTTTCAATTTTTTTAATGTAAAATCTGAATTTCTGTGCTGTGTAAGACCCAACCCTATTCTCTACTAATTAGAAAAGTATTAAATATGGTAAATAAAAATATAAAATAATTTACAGATCAGGGTTGTCTTAATGGATAAATGTCCTACTTCTCCTCACACAGTTTTTCCAGATGGGAACAGATGTTATTGAGGCTCCACCTGACTCATCTTCAGTTTCCACCCTTTCAGCCAGCTCAGG
>ML677383.1:179646-270220 GCA_007922305.1 Dermatemys mawii
GGGAGGGGCTGTGTCCAATAGGGTCCTGCTGCTGCGAGCCCAGCTATGCACTCAGTCCCTGGGTGGGGCTGGGGGTGGGGGCGGTGATGCCAAGCGCTCTGTGTGTCCAGGTCAGTTTCCCCATGTGGGCTGTGCTGTGAAGCATCAGAAGCTGCTCTCCTGCCCTCCCCTTACCCAGCCCACTTGGGGAAACTGATCTGGATGCAGAGAGCACTTGGCATTGCCGCTCATCACCCCCCTCCCCCAAAGTCTGCCCCTGCCAGCTGTCCACCCCAGACAGTGCTGCGGCCGACAGTTTGAGAACGCCTGCATTATGCCCTTTGTAGTCAAGTACTCAGAGAAGGTCCCTGCTCTAAAAAGTGTACATCCTAAGACCTAGAGCCTGCAAAGATTTGCACACGTGCTTAATTTTACCCATTGACGTCTAGGATGGGAGCCAGAATAGACAGGGATGGGGAAAGGATGCAAGAGAAATCAAGGAGCATGGTAAACTTCATCACAAATTGTACCTAGGACTGGATTAAGGCTCACTGGGGACCTAAGCCCACAATGATATAAGGCCTCCTATGGCATCACCCCCAGCCAGTAGCAGGGGGAACCTCCTTTGCACTGTGGGAAGCAGGGGTGATGGCAAGGGACCCTCTGTCCTCCTGGAAGCAGGGCCAACCTCCAAAGAGTGACAGGAGCAGCAGCAGGAAAATCCCCTCTCACAGAACTGGGCAGCAGCATGAGGGACCTTTTCCTGCGAGGAGAATGAGCAGGTGCCTCTTTCCTCTTGGAGAGGCAGGAGTGGCTGCAAGGGGCCCTCAAGTATGTAGTCCCACAATTAGAGTGCATCTGCTCAAGTAGGGAACTGGCACACCACCCTCTCTTCCTCCTGCTACACTCGGCCCTCTCTTTTGGGGCAGCAGTAGAGTTAACATCCCGTTGAGAGAACCATTGCAGGTCACACCTCTAGAGCTATTACTTCACACTACCTCTAAAGGCAGTCATCACTGAGTTGGTTACACTTGGGTCACATTTTTAAGTTTCCTTCACAACCATAAAGGCTAGACACTTGTTTGTTTGTTTGTTTGTTTCTTTTTTGGAGTGCTGCTTTTTAACCATGGATTCCGATGTACTCACATGACTGCAAGAGCTGGGGCCCCAGGCACAGACCTGTGTGCCTATGTCTTAATCCAGCCCTGCTTATACTTTTTTTAATAATACCCAGCTGTATGCATTTATATTACATGATGTAATTTATACTAATGACTGAGAGAGACTCGTTGGAAATTACTGAATTTTACAAATTAGCATATAAGTGAATAAACACAAATAAAAAATAAACAAGGATATTGCACCACAAACTATGACTCTTGCTACTTGATTTGACAAGTGTGATATACTTTGGTGTCTGTCTAAATTAGGGTTTTCTAAAGCTATCATCTCTGTGATATGTGAGTACTAATTTCCTAGTAAATGTTCTGTAATGTGTCAAAATAATGAAGTCTTAGTCATATGAGACATTACTGCAACACTCTTCGGTTGCACCTTCTCAGAATAGGTGGAATATGTAAATTATAAGGGTAGCGGCAAAGGTAAATAATTGATATTGAAAATATATATAATATTGTGTGTGTGTGTGAGAAAGAAAATGGTCTGTGCTGTGAAAAAAAAAACTTTCAAAGATATCTAATTCTATTTATTAAGATCCAATGTTTGGGCAGACATTGGGGTGCTTTTTCTGCCCTTGGGTACTATCTATGCCTAATACAGATGTTAACTGATAAGCCCAAGGTTCTGTGCCTCAGTTTCCCCATTTGTTAAAATTACTATAACACTTTCCCACCTCTCAATAAAGTTGTGTAAAGCTTAGTTAACAAATATTAGCTAACTACTGCTTGATCCGGAGATAAAATGAGAAATAGAAATATAAAATGTCAGCTTTGAATGAAAATTGAAAAAATCAAAAACAGATGTCCAGTGGCAAAATTCATTATAGCGTGTTACCAAAAACAGTTACCTTAGGACATGGTGGGAATACATTTTTAATACAATAGTGGACACTAATTAGCTGATCAACTTATTGCTGATAGCGAGGTATTATGTGTGTTACAAATGAGACTCATAACAGATTTTAATAGTATGAAAGACAGGATGTGAAAAAGTTAACCTCAGAAGGATTCCTAAATGCAATAACTTAGAGCACTAAAAGTAAAACATAAGTTCTATAAAACATTCTACTAAAAGTAGAATGGTCCTGGGGTCCTTGTTTAGCTACACTCCAAGCCCTGCAAGAGGCAGGGCGTGGAGTCTAGCTAAGCAAGGACCCCAGGACCGTTCTACCAAAGCTTGCATCTGCTATGGAAGATGGAGTTATGACATAATGATTCGGGAACATATGTATCGGCGACCATATATTAGCCCTGCAGATGTCCAATATGGAAACGTCACTGCGTAATGCTATGGATGTGGCTTGCACCCTCGTAAAATGAGGTCACGTCCCGCTAAGGGGATGCCTCTGAGGCTATTTCATATGCCATGTTGATGGAGGATGTTATCCATTTGAAGATCAGCTTCAAAGAGACTGTTTGACCCTGCATGTGGTCTGCATATGACATGAACAAACGATGGTTTGTCCTGTCCAGATAAAAGGCCTGACATTGCCTGACATCTAAAGTATGGAGATGCTGCTGAAGGTCCAAAGCAGCAAACCAGTCGTTCTGAGACAGCATGGGGAGGATAGTTGATAGTGAACATTTGGAACCTCATGTCCCTGATATATTTGTTGAGGCTGTGAAGGTTGAGGATGAGTTTTACTCCTCACTTGGATTTGGGTACGAGAAATAGAAGTCATGACCCTGTGTTCTGGCGGAACCTCCTCCTCCACTCCCAAAGCAGTAACTCATAAGAGTGGTCCCTGAAGAGGGATGGGGAGGGAAAGGAGGGAGGAACTAGATGGCATAACGTGATCTGACCCAGCTGTCTGTAGTGATTGAGACCCAAGCATTGTGAAAGCAGGCCAGCCTGTTCCCAAAGCAGGTGGATGAGGAGCAACAATTGGAACAGTGCTGTGGACCAAGGAGTCAAAATGGGCACTTGAAAGGCACTGGGGAAGGGCACATGGATTGGCTGAAGCCCAAGGCTGCCTTCTTTCTACTGTGTCATCTATCAGTCTTTCTGTGGCAGTCCCATTGCCTTGGAGGAAGGAAAGGCTGGTCAAATGTGCACTGGAGATGATGGTGCTGCTGCTGGATGCCATAGTGGTGCTTCTTCCGCTCCCACCCGCAGTGTTTCTCTCACCTTCCCACCTCCCCCTCCACTGACTGTAGGATAGCTCTCCAGTCCTTGAAGGAGTGTAGCGTTGAAGGGCAAATTCTGAATGGTTTGCTGGACACTAGTCCACTATACAAATTCTGGAGCCAGGATGCCCTCCTCTTGGTGAGCACAGAGGCTACCACACTGGCCAAGATGTCTGATATCAAGCGCAGACTGCAAGGACATCTTCGCTATCAAACAGCCTTCAGGGACAAATGCCCAAAATTCCTCCCATGAGGCCTCGGACAGCTGATCTGCAAACTTTGACGTGGCTATCCAATTAACAAAATCATACTTGGATAGCAAGACTTGTGGGTTAGCAGTTCACATCTGTACAGAAGAGGAGGTGTAAAACTTCCTGACCATAAGGTCCCTATTGTTGGGCTGGACTTAAACATTCACAGTTATAACTAGGGGCTTTGTGATCAGGTGGGAGTAAAACCCTTCAAATCCCTGCATGGGAACAAAGTAGCGCTTCTCCACATACTGAGCCGCACAGTGTGAAGCCAGTGTGCTCCAGAGGCTTCGGCCGGTTCAAGGAGAGCATTATTGATAGGGAGAGTGACTCTCCCAGGGGAAGAGAGCTGTAAAATGTCCACCAATTTGTGAGTGTTCCCAAGGGAAGAAGCTACATGCTGCAAAAGGTCTTGGTATGCCTTAAAGTCCTCTAGTACCGAAGGGGAGGATGAGCCAGGCTGCACAGCATTGTCCGGAGATGCAGACGAGACCCTTGACTGAGCTAAAGCTGTATCCTGATCCAGGATTGATGGATCTGGATGGGCTGACTCTGCAGGCTCCTCAGGGAGAAGGACCATCAGTGCCTGGGCCTGTAGCAGATTGACAGTACCATCGCAGACCTGGTCAGTTATCTCACCTTTGAGCAAGATGAAGAGCAGGACCGTCACAACTTAGGAGCATTCCACAGATTCCATGGAGGCCACTGTCATGGATATGGCATTGGTGGCTAGAAGGTGCTGGGCTAGGGACCTCTGTCCCAACCATGAGACACACACCAATCCTGGTGTCTGTAACAGTCCATCAGCAGCCCTCAATGCTGGTTGGATGATGGAGAACTGGATAATGACAACCACAACTCAGATGCAGAGGAGCCTCGGGATCCCGGAGATAAGGGCAGAGCGAGAGGAGAGGGAGTGAGCACGAGGTCTGACTTGTCTGTTGCCCAAAACAAGGCAGAAAGTGGCACTGCTGAGGGAAGTGGTACCGTCGGTACCAAGCATGCCAGTGCCAGAAACTGCCTCGGTCCTGAAGTGAACAGCAGTATAAGGGTGTCTAATGGCACTGACATCAAGGGTGGCAAAAGTCGCCATGGAAGCATTTGTGGTTCTGACTATAATGGTGCCAAGTAGGTTCCCAGTACCAGCCCTACTTCCACAGTCTGTGGAAGAGGAACATTGGGGTGCCGTGCCAACAGACCTGAGTGTTCACCAGCTCATTCATTCAAAGGGGCTATAGTTGATGCAGCCTTGGCAAAGTCCTGGTCCAAAGGAGAGATTGGAACTAAAAGGTAGAGGAAGTCTGTAGCTGCCTGGTACACCACCATTGTGAACACACTCAGTACTGTCATCTCCCTCATCGGTACAGGACTCAATGGATGCCTGGAGGCTGGAACCAGAGTCAACAGTGAAGGGTTTCTAACTCCGTACTGAGTGCCAGGAAAGTGTTAGAAGTACCCATGCCATCCCGGGCACTGGCATCCAATCTCTACCAGTTCATGCTTTTCCTGGGGGAGGCGGAAGAGTCACCCCGAGCGGTCTCAATTGATCTTATGCAACCTTTTTCCTTAGTGCAGTCAACGGCGAATGGCTCCTCCGTTTCTTCGGAGAGGTGCCCACTCTGGAATCCGAAGCGGCTGTGCTCTTGGAACCCAAGCATGATCTCCAACCCGATGAGGTTCTTGGCACCAAAGCAGGCCGCGTGGCCTGTTTGAGCAGGTGCTGCTTCAGGCAAAGGTCTCGAGCCACCTGAGTCCATTTCTTAAACGATCTGCACGTAACACAATGCTCCTTGACGTGGGCTTTGCCGAGACAGAGCAAGGACAACGTGTGGGGATTGCTGCTGGGGATCACTCCCTACACGAAAGACTACTTTAAACCCTGGTAAGGGCATCACTGAGGGAAACAAAGTATAAACTAACACTACTCTAGCTAACTCTAAGGGTACTACTAGCTATACACAAGAGAGAAAATGGAACCTGTTGCAAGGTTGAGACCACACAGAGCTCCGCCTCCAGCCACAGGCAGTAAGACAGACCTGAAGGCGGGTTGGGGCAGTGATGCCTCATGTAGCTAGGGGAGGGGCTACGGCCATTAGGAACAAGTGCCACCCCTATATGGGTAATATTAGATAAATTTCTGTGGCTCCAGTGCACTGTTCACACACACACCCCTATGTGGAACACACGGCTACATCTACTAGAACAATCAGTATTTTACTCGTGCAGTACTAATTCACGAGGGAAAAAATGTAATATGGTTAACTGAAGTATGCATGGACCAGCATTTTTATTTCTTCTTCACATAGAAAATTCAAATTTGTTAGCACTTCCAAAAGGAGCATAAGAAAAAAGGCCCATAAAATGGCGCCTAATGCAGATAATTGGTCCTTGCGTTCTTTATAGTACCTGTTTCTGTATTTACAGACAACTAAATTGTGTCCCCTTCAGTCTTTTTTTCTTCAGACTCACCAATGGTTCTACTGAAGGGCCTATTTTGCAAATAAAACTCACCAATCTGTTTTGTTGGTACATCTCAGTTTTGTTAGCTGATTCTCCATGATTTTAGTGAGTGAGGCCTTCTTAACAAAGATGTTCTTCAAAAATAGACCTGGTGACTAGCTGGAATTCATACTCACCTCGGACTCATCCCACAATCATTTTGACACTTCTTTGGAGATTGGCAGTTAGAAGAGGGAGGGAGGTGGAAGATTTGGGCAGGGAGAGAGGAAGAAGGAAACAAAATATAACCAGTAGCAAGAGGTGGAGCAATGAAAGGGGCCACCAACACCGCCAGCAGCAATAGCAGGAGCTCTGTACCCAGCTTGCTCCTATAGTTAAGTATTTGGACTACAGCCTGGGTTCTATGAAGGGTGCCTGAGAACAGATATCCTCTGATACCACTTGGCAAAGTAGTGACACCAGAGGTGCATGCTATGTGGGCCACAGGGTCACTAAAGCCCCCAAGTGACTAAACAATGGGGGGGATTGTGGTGCAACAGTGCCAGAGGAGAGGGGAACATAGCATAAGAATCTAAGAATGGTCATACTGGGTCAGACCAAAGGTCCATCCAGCCCAGTATTCTGTCTACCGACAGTGGCCAATGCCCAGGACTTAACCTCCATGAATTTATCCAGTTCTCTTTTAAACCCTGTTATAGTCCTAGCCTTCACAGCCTCCTCAGGCAAGGAGTTCCACAGCTTGACTGTGTGCTGTGTGAAGAACTTCCTTTTATTTGTTTTAAACCTGTGGCCCCTAGTTCTTATCTTCTGGGAACAAGTAAATAACTTTTCCTTATTTCTCCATACCAAGGAAGCAAGGACGTGATTGATTGATTGATTATTAGTCTGCTCATCTCATATGTGGGTCAGAGACTTTTAATCATTTATATACATGGCAAATAAAAGTCCCTGCGTAGACACAGGTATCTTATGTGCAAGTACATATGGTAACTGTTCAGACTGAACTTTGAAAATACAGATCAGTTTAAGAAAATGGGCTCTTCTTCACATCCCTTAGTAGAGGTTCTCTGTCACTGATACAGGGTTAAATAAAATGGTTGGTGTTTTGTTGGGTTTTTTTAATAGTTTTGTAAAGATTGTTTTGGGTCATGGAAAAAATCTTGACTGTGTTCTACTTTCATTTACACCAGTGAAAACCATCAAATCTCCACTAAAGTCAGCAGTGTTATTCTAGATTTACTTTGGGGCAAAAACAGAATTTGTTTCTCTGATCTGGTAAATGCAGAGATTTTTAATAGAAGTAACAAATCCCACCACCATGTAGGATTTTGCTGAATCAGGCTTCCATTTCCTTCTCTTGGTATTATATAAAATCATGTCTATAATGGTCTTCATTTAAAAATCAACATTTCCTAGCACATACCACACAGTTATTACAGTTGTTTCTGATTTAGGGAAAAACTGTGGCATCTCGGTTATCACTGTAACTGATACATGCTGATGTTTTTTTAAAGGTGACTAGATTTTAAAAGCTGGATGAAAATCAATATTTGCCTTTTCTCATTGTAGTTGGTCTCCGGTCAAATACTGATGCAAATGAGTCCATTGAACAAATAGATGAAGATATAGCAGTGACTCAGAGTCAGATGAACTTTATTTGTCCCATCACACAGGTATGTTATTACTAGTAGTGTAGTAGATAAATATTTCCCATCTTTAATTACTTCACTGCATCTTTATAGCCATTATAATCCTATTCACATTCCTATCTATATAACATACATAACAATATACATATATAACTAACACACTTGTTAGTTATATATGTATATTGATTTTTAGAAACCAGACAATGGCAGTTTCTAATATGATCGTAGTTGGGTCATGTTGCTGAAATAAAACCTCACAGGAATAATGCAGTTTACCACGTGGGGCCTAATCCTGTAATCTCAGTAGAACAGCATATGGACCACAGGGACTTCCTGCTGCTTTAAGCAAGAGACTTCCATGTGTGGGGCTTGGAGTTTAATTATATTTTGTTGCCAGAGGACAGTACTTTCTTCCACATGATAATACCTTCCGAATATATGGGGGCCTGGATAGCTGTGAAAGTTAAACTTGATTGTAATAGACTCATAGATTTTAAGGTCAGAAGGGACCATTATGGTCATCTAGTCTGACCTCCTGCACAATGGAGGCCACAGAATCTCCCCCACCCACTTGCGTAGTAAACCCCTAACCTATGTCTGAGCTATTGAAGTCCTCAAATCATGCTTTAAAGACCTGAGAGTGCAGAGAATCCTCCAGCAAGTGAATCGTGCCCTGTGCTGCAGAGGAAGGCGAAAAAAACCCAGTCAGCTCTAACTGGGGCTGTTAGCAACATCCCCCAGCAGGTTTGAAAATGTATTCAAGGTCATCATTAGTTCTGTTAAGTACAGTCATGTTGATTGCAGATGGAAATGCAGAAGCCAGTTCGAAATAAAGTCTGTGGCCACACCTACGAAGAAGAAGCCATTCTAAAAATTATCCAGCGTCGAGAAAATCAAAAGAAAAAGGCATGGTAAGCTAGCAAGAATGTGTGTGTGTGTGGTTGCAGGGAGGGGGAATACTTGGCTTGCTGTGTATGTGGAATCATATTCCACTTGTTCTATGAAATTTATTTGTGTTGGCAAGGCTGAAGGAAGTAATATTTAAATGTCTGCCCCAAATCAATCTCCTCATTAGTATTGTGCACATGGAGGACACTTTTTCTTTTCTTTTTCTTCTTTTTTGTTAAAAAAAAAATAAAAACAGTATTTAAGGAAACCTTCAGGAAGTATATGGGAAAGTAACAACCATTCACTGTCCCTGCACAACAAAATAACAGAGATCTAGTACAGTCATTAACCATTCAGAGACATTTTAACATCTTAAAGTTGCTAGTTTGTTTTTTTTTCTATCATGTGTTTTTTAAAACTGTCAAAGTTGATGTAAAAAATAAAATAATCCCTTTGCAAATGGAAGGGAAAAGATAGTACTGCCCTCCCTTTTATTGCTTATATATCATACTACAATAAGAAAAAGGAACTAATACAAAAAAATTATAAAGCCCTAGATAAAGGAAAGAATGTTCAGCCAGAAAAATAAGGTGTACAGTCTCTTCCATAATTCACGAAAACACGTTTTTACTATAGATAATGCTGGTAGTACTGCTCATGTCTAAGGTTGCCTGTCACTTTCCATAAAAAGACCCTATTTTCAGCTGCTTATAACTTTGTTACATTTAGGGCATACATTTTTCCATGCTGGTTGTCTAGCTCAGGCAGATGCTGCTGCTGCTATTATTGTTTAATCTCAGCAGAAAAGTTTCAGCCATTTGAGAATGAGATTAGGGAAAATATGGGTGAGTTTACCTATGTTTAAAACATATATTCTCTGTCTCATGGTGAGAAGCAGGGACGTGATATTTGGCAGTGAGGTCATGAGGGTGTTGTAGAGAGACTGATTTTCACCAAGCAGCATATGTTTGGCCAAGTTATAAGCCTCTGAAAAATTTGCAGTTCTGCACATGCTCAGGAGAGGGTTGTAAGAGATTGGAGCATTATTCTCCAAAGATTCTATCTGCACTGAACATATGTAAGATGCACACAGCTCCTGTGTGATGACTGGCTGCTTGTGCACCATCCCCACAGTGACTGTGCCTGCATCATCACAGGACTGCAAAAGCTGAGGAGGACTTTCCCTGAAATTGTTCTTCCTAACTTCAAGAAAGTTGCTGTTGTGCTTGCCACTCGAATGGATAAGAGGGAGAAAGCAATCTGACTAGAATGCAAATGGGTGAAGGGAGATGGAAGCGATAGGGGTCAGAGGGAACAGGGAGGCAGAGGTACAGAAGCTGGATTGGGGGATAGGAGCAAAGCAAGACAGCAGCTGGGAAGTGGAAAGAAGAGCCAAAAGGTGGGAGCAAAAGGGAACAGGAACCTGCTGTGGGGACAGGGGCGGAACAGCCTATAACCACTAGACACACTCCCCTCCAGAACCTGGAGTTGAGCAAAGTAGTACCAAGTCTCAACATTCCTCTGCTATCCGTAATTAGCAGTGAAATCCACCAGCAAAATGAGTCTCTTCCTCCTCCAGAAGATGGTCCACATGGACAATAACAGCCCTGCTACTCAGATAGCTCAAGGCACAGAGGTTGTTGCTGTGAATCTAAAGGTTCTAATCCTGCTGATGACCCACATGGGAGTCAATATGCTTCCACGTGATAGAATCTGTTTTTTCCGTTTGCTTTTTAAGAAACTAAGGAAATTACATGGAAACACACACCCCATATTAAGGTTGCCAAGTCAAGCACTTAAAATTTAGAAAACGCCAGAATTCAAATTGCACTTCTGGCATTTCCTAACATTTTGAACTTTTTCCTAAGGCAAAGTTTAAATAAAACATTAACATATACTACATTGTACTTTACTTATTCGGTATCAGGTTACTATTCAAAGAACAAGTCTAAATATTCTGGTTTACTGGCTAGGGAACGCTCCTCCTCTGAGTACACTAGAAAGATTTCTAAATACCTATCCTCTTTTTTGCACTTCTTGTGTATGTACTTGGTATGAAAGCTTTTCCGTTACAAGAACAGTCCATATTTTAGTGTACCCTGTTCCATAGGAGATGGGGTCACATTTTTCTAATAACGTGAAATACAGAGTTTAGCTCAGGGGTCAACAACCTTTCAGAAGTGGTGTGCCGAGTCTTCATTTATTCACTCGAATTTAAGGTTTCGCGTGCCAGTAATATATTTTAATGTTTTTAGAAGTTCTCTTTCTGTAAGTTTATAATATATAACTAAACTACTGTTGTATGTAAAGTAAATAAGGTTTTTAAAATGTTTAAGAAGTTTCATTTAAAATTAAATTAAAATGCAGAGCTCCCCAGACTGGTGGCCAGGACCCGGGCAGTGTGAGTGCCACTGAAAATCAACTCACGTGCTGCATTTGGTACGCGTGCCATAGTTTGCCTACCCCCGGTTTAGTTGTTAGATACATTTATTTATTTTTTATTGCTGTTTAAAATGCAGATCCTTTGCTGGAGCATTAAGTAAGCAGGTCAGGGGATCTCTTGGAAGCCAGCATTTTGTCATAAGATGAATCTCTTTAATAATTTCCTCCAAAAAACAACTAATTTCTGGACACCACTACCACATGATCAAGTATGTTCCCCTTTTCCCAGCAACCCCTCCAACAGAACACCTCCCTACTAGCAAAAATGTGATGGATCTTAACTAGAGTCAAATGCCATCTATACAGTAATTTATACATTTTTCTTTGTGTTACACAAATTGAAGATGTATATCCTCCTTCCTGTAGAGAGATCTAATCATCAAGGTCAGTTTCTTTGTCCAAATCCTTCAACACCTTTTTCAATCAAATTTGTGTATATCTTTTAAATTTAAACCTTTATTTCCAGCTTTCTCCTGGGTCAACTCCTCAAATGGGGTTAAAGGTCTCGAGAGTCTCCTCATGTCCAGATTTCACAATAAAACGTTTGACTTGTGAATACTGAAAATACGGGACCTTTGTATTTACAATATTATCTACCTCTTGGTGTCACTTCAGATCAGGACCCAGAAACAGCTGTCTGAATTCAGAAATCTCTGCGCTTACCCACAATAAATGGTCACTTTGATATTTCCTTAATTCCTAGGGATAAATTCCTGATAGGAAATGCTACATTAATTAACAAGCTTTTGAGTGCTTGACCTGCAACCTTAACATTGTTTAATGTAGGGGTATTTTTGATGTAATCCTGTAGTATGTTAGAAATGCACATGACAGCAATAACAGGGTTTTGCTCTAATGAAATTTAGAAAGGTCAGTTAAGCACGCTACATGTAACTCTAAGTTCTGCCTATAACTATTTGTTAAAGTGAGCTGAGTTGCTGTGTAATTAACATTTATTCTGGAAATACAGAATCGGTTTTTGAAATGCCATAACCTGCTAGGTCTATAGAAACCATTCAGTCCTACCCTCTCAAGCTCCCAGCTGGCGTAAACCATTTTCTATTGTGCTGCTACACGATTGCATTCTTCACAGCGGTGTTCCAGTGGGAGCAAACGTTCTTGACGTGGTTTAAAGGCAAAACCTGGTCTGTTGGGCAAAGCCCAAGTTAATGCACTTTGTCAGGGAGATCAATATGTAGCTGAGGGAATAGGGTGAGGAATAGAATCCTCTCCCCATCCCCATCCTAGAGCTACAGCCATTGCTATATAGGCAAAAGGATGTAGTGCTGACTACAGCAAGCCGCATACTCTTCTTTCCTCAGGGCCTGTGGAGTTGATTGCTGTACTTCACAGACCATTGGCTGTCTCTCAGCCTTTCCCCTGGCCTGCCTGCAGCCTCCACCTTCTGTGCTCCCACAAAGAAACCTGCTATGCAGCTGAGCTCCACTGCACCTTAAGGAACTGCTGCATATTGCTGTGTGGATTTCCCAGCACCTTGCACTGTGCTGCACAGCCCGGGAGAATTTCATGCACTGGTCATAGTAGTGCTGATACTTACAGGAAGTGTTTTATATGAGGCTTTCAAGGCACAGGACAAACATTAATTAAGCCTTGCAACACTTCTATCAGACAGATAATTACTATTCTAACCAGTTTATAGATTGAAGAACTGAGGCACAGAGTGATTAAGTGATTTGCCCAAGGCAGACACAGCAAGCCAGTGACAAAGCCTAGAACAGAAGCGATGAGAGCTGACTCTATATTCCAAGTCCTAGTCAAAATTCCTTGCCAAAAAGAAACTAGGTTCCAAAAAAAAGTGAGTCCTCAAATGTTTTAACTGTGGGCATTATCCATACACATCTGGCTCCACAAGCAAAGGGAAGAGATACCCCATCCCTGAATATCTTTCACTGTAGAAGTAATATGACTTTACCTGACTACGTGCAGCCAAATATCAAATTCTGTATTTGTTCTACTTTTAGAGATCAATAATATGACACACAATTCTCTCCCCCTCCGTTCTTGTGCGGACTCATCATTTTTTATAATGCTAGCTCTTCCACTGACTCACTTTGTGGCTCTGGGCAAGTCACTTAACCTCTTTAATCTGTTTACCTATCTATATAATGAGGAAAATACTTACTCACCACAGATTGGTGGTGGGAGACTACAGTGCTTTGAAGATGTAAAGCAATTTACAAGGATTACAGTAAATAACTGTATTATTAGTAACACAGGCAACTTGCATTGGATTTAAGACAGTGATCAACAGGTGAAAGTCTCTATATCTCATTACACTCTTTCCCTTGAGACATCAACTCCCACCTATTAAGATAATTAGACCTTTTTTTTCCCGAAAGAGATTTATTATCCATCAAGGAAAAGCTGCAGCAAGTCACTGACAAAGTTACTCTGGCGGGAGGGCGGGAGTAAAATATAAAACAGCAAATGCTCCATTCAGATTACTAACATAATTCTTCTGATTTATTTATTTTTCATTTTAACAGCTGCCCTAAAATTGGCTGTAGCCATTTAGATGTTAAGAGATCAGATCTTGTGCCAGATGAAGCACTTAAAAGAGCGATTGACAGTCAGAATAGACAAACCCGATCAATGCAGTAGAAGTCTGCTGGACACGCCGTTACCAAAAAGAAAATTTGTTACTGAAGATCTTGTGAGAGAAGCTGCTGATTGTAAGCAGGTCGTGTAACTGATTGTTATTTGAAGTGTTTCATTTGAAGGTAAAGTTGAAGATGTCAGCTATAACGGCAAGCATTTCTCAGACTGCCAAGTGTGAAGCATTCCAGATTAACCTGTTTGTTTTTCTTCCCGAACCTCTAAAATGTTGTGTTTTATAAATAAAATGTGCAAAATGTAAAAATGTAGCCTCCTTTGTCAGTAGTGTGCTCATTTTCAAAGCTTTCTAAAGATATCAGTTTAGATCAGGAGTCTCAAACATGCGGCCCGCAAAGCCCCCCCCACACACACCCACCCACCCACCCACCCACCATAGCAGTTTCCGGAAGGGAGGGACCAGAAGCGGAGGTTTCTCTGCTGCCTGGCTGGGCTGCTGCTGATCCCCAGGCACTGCTGCTGCGGCTTCAATGAATGAGCTGGGGCGGCACTTCCCAGGAGTCCTCTGCAGCGGCAGCCAGGAGCGATAAGCCTCCCGCGGAGGGAGGCAGGAGGGTGGCGGGGAGCCTGGCTTACCGCTCCTGGCTGCCGCTGCAGAGGGTTCCTCGGAAACGCCATCCCAGCTCATCCGTTGAAGCCGCAGCAGCAGCGACTGGAAGCCGGGGCTAGGCAGTGGCCACAGATGAGCCACAGATGAGCTCCGATCCACAGCTCTCAGGTCGGCTGCAGCTGCCTGGGCTTGCTGCGCTGCCCCCTTCCCGCCATGCCCCACTACCGGTATCCCCTGCATAGAGTGCCGGGCTCAGGCAAGGGGTGGCGGGGAGGAGAGTCCGGGAAGACTGAAAGGAGATGGAGAGAGGAGACGGGGGGACAGGGAGGGGGAGCTTAGGGGTGGGAGGGTATTGAAACTGGGGGTATGGGGGGAGATTTGGGGAACAGAGAGCAGGGTTGGCGGGGATTTGGGGACAGGGCGCTGGGTTACAAGGATGAGTGGAGAGACATTTGGAGATGGAAAACAGAGTTATGGGAGGTGAGTGGGGTGAGATTTAGGGATGGGGTACAGGGAGCTGAGTCACAGGGGTGAGTGGGTGGAGATTTGGGGACAGGGAGCAGGGTTATGAGGGTGAGTGGGGGAGATTTGGGGACAGGGAGCAGGGTTATGAGGATGAGTGGGGGAGATTTGGGGATGGGGAGCAGGGTTATGAAGGTGAGTGGGGGAGATTTGGGAATGGAACACAGGGAGCTAGCTACAAGCATGAGTGTGGGGAGATTTGGGGATGGGCCACAGGGAGCTGGGTTATGGGGGTAAGTGGGGATGGGGAACAGGGTTATGAGGATCAGTTTGGGAGAGGGAGACTTTATAAAATTATAATTGATATTAGGCTGAGATGGTCTGAAATTTCTGTCAGATTTATCAGCATATTACATTTGAAAAAAGCTTGAATCATCTGAGGCTGGTAATTTCTTGTTGAATTAGATTTGTTTGCTTGTGTTTCCAGCTCTGGACTTCCTGTATTGCTCTTGCTTTGTTTGCCAAACAGCTTTTGGCAGTGCCTAGCGCTTTCCAGGAGGGAGCGGGGAGCTGTGTGCTTAGAGGAGGAGGTGGGGCAGGGGCACAACGTCATGGAAGGGGTGAAATGGGGGCGGGGCCAGGGGCAGCGAGGGGGGCATGTCAGCGATGCAGCCCTCGGGCCCGTGCACTAGTCCTCATGCGGCCCTCGTGGTCATTTGAGTTTGAGACCCCTGGTTTAGATCCATGCCTGCAAAATGCTTGCTACTGCGTGCACTGTTTCCTACTGTGAGCCATCCCAGTGAGAAGTCTGTCGTTGCTGGGGCTACTCATGGTAGGAGGCACTGTGGCTAAGAATTTCAAAGGGGCATGATCTGGGGTGCCTCTATTTTTGGATGCCCAACACAAGACCTCCTAAGAGAGCCTGATTTTCAGAAAGTGCTGAGCATCTGGATCTCATGTTTGTGAATGCAAAATCATTAGTCGCTTTTGAAAAGATTTGTCTATGCCCAGTATTAATTGCAGGTCCTGGCCCTTCATCAATACGGTACTTCTTAAATTTAAAAATCTTTTATTTCAGACTTTTATGTGTTTGGAATTCCCAAGGGGGTTCACACTGATATTTTAGCTGAGAAGAATTGGCTTATTTATAAACATCTTTAGTTCATTAACCTTATGTATAATAATAAAAATATTACAGGATACCTGCATACCTTGAGTTACAAAGACTATACCAGGGGTCTCCAAACTTCATGAGATGAGGGCCATATTAGATTTTTGAAGGGGCTTCAAGGGCCGAAGCAACTGTGAAAAAAATTCAATCTATGCAAATATATGCAAAATCCCCCCTTTGTTTCTCCAGCTGTAGCTGCAACCACCCCTCCTTTGCTCCTGTTGCTGCGCCCCGCCCCCTTTGCTCCTCCAGCCACTGCCGCGGGGGCACTCACCCCTCTGCACATGGGGCCGCCGGCAGCAGCTCGCGGGAGTGAGAGGGAGGGGCAGCAGCGGCTTCTCCACGTGCCTGCTCAGCTGGCCAGAAGCCGCGGGCCAGATCCGACCCCCAGGCTGTAGTTTGGAGACCCCTGGACTATACCATGTAATAAGAAGAAGTTTCATACATGCATTGTTACTGTTGCTATAAGTGTTCCTTCATTAGACCTTTATTAACCCAAATTATACTTAAAGTATAGGCCACATTAAACTAAACATGCAATTTTGTAATTGTTAAACTGTCATTTTAATTTTTAAAAACATGGGGAGGAGGATGTCCTGAATTGCCTTACATTTTTCCTTTCACCTTCAAGCCTGCTTAGATTTACTCCAGCACTTTTAAATAAAACCCCAAAACCTGTGAGAAACACTATTAGAAAAAATCTCTAGCAACTTTTGATTCAGTTGAACTGAGACTGTACTTCCTGGGCCAAATTTTAACTTTGGGCTTAATCAGGCCTCTGTGGGTAAGTCTACCCAGCAATTAAATACCTGCGGCTAGGCTGTGTCAGCTCATGGGCTATAGGGCTGTCAAATTGGTGTGTAGATGGTTGTGGTTATGGGCTGAGCTCTGAGACCCTGCATGGGGTGTGGGGGCAGGGTCCCAGAGCCCACGCTTCAGCCCATGCCTGAACATCCACACAGCAGTTTTTAGCCCTGCAGTCTGAGCTCCTCAAGCCTAACTCAGCTAATCTGGGTCAGCCGCATCAATATTGTGGGTCTTTTATTCCAGTGTAATGTACCCTGTCCATATGTCTACACTGCAAAACAAATCCTGCAGCAGCAAATCTCAGAGCCCCGGTCAACCGACTCAGGCTCACGTTACAGAGCTACAAGTAGCAATGTAGATGATCCCACTTGGGCTGGAGCGCAGGCTTTGAACCCCAGGAAGAGGGGAGAGCCTACAAGGCTGGAAGGTCCACACTGCTAGTTTCAGCTCCGTAATTGCGAACCCAAGTAGGTTGACCTGGACTCTGAGACTCACATCTACACTGCAAAAAACCACAGCAGTATCCTGTGTTTTCAGCTGCAAAATTGTGGGCACCAGTAATTTTGATCACTAAGATGTCAGGGTGCTTGAATGTGTCTGCAAATAAGGGATCTGGATGTAGAAGGGAGATAAATACAGGTGCGAAGTTGTATGCAGAGTGATTTGTACCTGCAGAATGGAAGACAGTTGCTGGACTGAACTAGCCCGGTTGTGCTCTGCAGTCTGATCCAGTTTGCTATAGTGTTGTGTTGTTCACATTAATATATTGTCAGATAGCTACACGTGGATATTCCTGAAGTTCATTATCCTTGCGTTCCTATGAACGATGCTAGATGGAGATTGCTCTCTTGGATATGTTTGTTTACCAGATTTTAAGAATTAGGGCTTCATCCTGAGATCACTCGGAGGGTTTCAATTGGAGCTGCAGGTGCGCAGCATATCTCTGAATCAGGAACTTTGCATATATGTACCCAGTCTCCAGTATTTAAAGTCTGGATAAGGCAGTAAAGATATGAGAAATACCAAGCAACCCTGAAGTGCAATATTATAAGGAAAAGGAAAGCAAGAAGGTCAGCACCCATATCACTTATGCAATAAGTGGAAAGTATTCTTTGAATGTTCACATTCCTGTCACACAATAAATGATTTTTCCTTCCTTTCTTCCCTAGCTTGGGTTAGGCAATGTCTATGAAGTCATGAAACTTGAATACCAAGTTCAGCCTATAAACTCTTAGATCCTTTTACTCTTTAAAGGAAAGAAATTTAACAGTTTGGCAGAAGATACCTCCCTTACTTTAATAGCAATTACATATGATGTCTGAAGCACTATTTGTATTTAAATTGAGGTTGGTTTCTTTTATAATCAGAGAGATCTTTTTCGAGAATATCCAGGACTTGCCCTATAAAGCCACGACTTAAATAATTATGGGATCCTTCCTGATACATTAGAGTATTTTTGATAATACTCATCAAATAAATGCCATAGAAATCACTGATGTGTTGCATATGATTTTCAATTGCCTGAAGCAGATTAACTGCACTGAGTACAGTCCTTGAACAAACTCTATCTGTGTGGCCAATCTTGATTCATTTTATTACATGCATGGAACAGCTATTAGTTTCAGTGTTCCCACTGGTCGGCTTATTGGAGTTGAGAGGAACAGGGCCAAGAGTAGACCTTTGCCCTTTCTCTGATAGAACGGCTGGCTCTTTATTGATAAGTTTTACTAGAAACTATTTACCAGTCGATACTGAAGTGTTGAGGGTCAGATCCTCAGCTGCTATTGGCCTGCACTTGGCACACTGGGTGGGGTGTACAGCATGCCTTTTGCACTGTCCCAATCTGGGGTTTTTATGCGGTGGGCTTGTGCCCAACACAGGGGTTAGAACAGCCTGAAGGCTGCTCTAACCTACACCAGCTGCCAACAGCTCCAAGGGCCTGTTACAACTATATGAGGAAGGGAATGCCCCAGTCATGCCCTTCCGGCTGAGAGCCAAGGAGGCATAGGAGTCCCTACAGCAGCTCCTGTACTGTCTCAGAATCCCCCCACACAGGGAGTATCCTCTGGGAGGCCAGGCCCACAAGGCTTAGAGTTGCTGGGCACTGGTGGAGCAATGCAAAGTGGCTGGAGCATGGGGTGGAACTGAGGTCTCAGAGTTCACAAGGAACCCAATGTTGTTTATTCTTGGTCATGGGCATTTATTGTTCATTTGCAAAAAGCTTTCCTGAGCATTGGTTTCGTCTATGCAGTGGAGAACAGGGGAGAAGAGACAACCACCCCTATTCAGAGTGGTCCAAGTTATGCAGAAACCTAGCTCTGGAAGAAGAAGAAAACTTTGAGGAATTAAAGCACAGAAATGAAGTATCGACAATGAATAAACTAATCACTGTGATTCATGGAAGTGGACCCTCAAGCCCAGTTTAAGTTTCAGTTCATCATGTGCTTTTGCTATAAGCTATCATATGTAAGCATGCATACGTTAAAGAATCAAACAGTATATTTTATCTCACTGTTTGACGTCAAGTAATTTTGCAACAAGATTATAGGAAGGAGAATCAGGATTTAGCATTTTTCTGTAAAGAGATGCCCTAAAAAAAGTAAGAAAAGTCACGCATACCTAAACCTGGTTCAGGAAGGAAGCAGGAGGCATACAAATCAATGGTCTGTTCCTAAGAGAGAATGAGAGCACCTGTCACTCCCTCTAAAATTAAGGATCCTCTTGGGTTCAGGCCATAAGTGATTCAAGGTATAGCTGGTTGAAAGAACAGGCAAAAGAATCCATGCAGCCCTACCCTAGACCTTTCAATAGTGCCCTAGAGTGGGTGCCATTTAAAAAATTCTCTCACTTAAAAAGGTTCTTCTGAATTAATAGAACTCCCTATTTCAAAAGTGGGGGATATCTGACGTTTCCAAATTGGTGTAATCAGTGAAGTGTGCCCACAGTGTGATTAGGAAAGTAATTATATCAGGATTTCTTGGAAGAACAAAACAGCACCATACATTTATGCTGATAAGAACATGCATCTGAATCAAATGTATGTTCATCATTACCACTCCTGAGCTATGAGTTCAACCAGCCTGGAAGAATCCTTGCTACTTGCTATCTGGTCACCCTATTGCTGAGGAGATGTCAAACAGAGGTTCTGACTACCTGGGGTCACTAATATTCATGTCACTTGGTTCAAGAGTAGAGGGTTTAAAACTTGGTATCATGGCCAACCTCTAACTTGAGAATTTTCTTGAGAATTTACTGAATCCCTGTCTAAAGTCCACTCAAGCTTTAACTAGATGTTCATCACCACTTTGATTAAAGATCTGTTCATACCGATCTCGGGTTGTATGTTGTGCTGTACTATGTTCTATACTGGATAGGTTCATTTCAATAATAGGTAAAATGCAGTAATTTAGAGAGGGAAGTACCTTCGAGCTGAGTTCTTTTTGAATGAAAAGTGCTATGTAACTTCCTACTTTCTTCTCCTTAGTCAGTAGCTTTAAATAGACCGCACCCCATTGCAAATACAGATTTAGTCTGCAATGGAATCAAATACCATGTTTGTTGATATAAATGCTGTGATTGCAAGTAAGATGGCAAATGCTTGTATGGATAATGAGTTATTTTTCTGACAATGAAATACTAATTGTAGTTGGGGGGGAGAGTTTGTTAATGGTATAATAATCAATGGGGTAAATATTGCCAAATTAATTCTGATAGAAAAATCACATGCCTAGTAGGGAAATTGTTCTACCTGACTGCAAGTCACTGATCAATAAATATCAGAGGTGAAAAGTAATTGATCATTAAGCAGCCAAAATACAATGCATGTGCTTAACTTTATACAGTCTGAGTAGCCTCAATGATTTCAATGGGATTACTCATGGGATGAAATGTTGTCTGCACTGAATTTTGCCACTGACTTGCATGGGGCCAGGATTTCATCCATAGTGTACAAACTTTGGCTTTTGCCTAAGTCTTCCCAGGATCAGAGTCTAAATAGGCAGTTTGTTTTAAGAGACTATGTTGATTTTATTCCAATCCATGAAACAGAGGTTGAAAACATGCGTGTGAATTGAATGGCACAGGAAGTTTATCAAAGAAACGTCTGCTTGTAAATTCAGTATGGATAATATAATCTTGACCAGAAGGTAAATGGAAAGACACTCTCTTACTGTTCTAACTTATGCAATCAACTTCTGGCGCAAAATTATGATGTGAGGTTTAAAATCTGAACTTCCAATGTGAGAATTTCAAAGAGACCTCAAATAACAGAAGCATCTTTCATGCTCCCTCGACCGGAAAGGAGCAAAGTCAGAAGATGCTGTTCATAAGACTCTGCATCATTGTGATTTAATCCCCAAAGGGGATGTTTATATTTCCTGCCATCTCTAACAACACTTCCAGATAGGCTATAAATCAGTGGTTCTCACAATTTTTATACTGATGACCCCTTTCACACAGCAAGCCTCTGAGGTCGACCCCCACTTATATAGTAAATTCAAAACAGGGATTTTAAATGAATTTAATTTTAATTTAATGTGGGCATGAGGCTGGCGGCCCGAGCCCCACCAGGCATGGGGCTGACAGTTTGTGACGCCCCCACGTAATAACCTTATGACCCCCTTTGGGGTTGCGACCCCCAGCTTGAGAATGCCTGCACAAATCAAGGCAGTACATAAAAATGCCATTACGTTTGTTTGTTGATTTCGCTTTGTTTTTCTGTCGTGTGTGTTAAATCTTGTTTAGCATGAAATCTGTTAATAAATTCTAGTATCTATAACTCACATGTTTGCCATGCATGTGATTTCCATGGCAGAAAACATGACTTAAGGAGCCTTCTTCCTCTTTTGTAGGAAATCATGGTCTTTATCACTCTGAATAAACCAACTCCATGCATTGTTACAAATGTGGCTCTGTATATGGCCAGCTTAGTAGTGTATGGAGATTTTGTTATTACAGTACTAGTTTAAATATCATTACATGGCTTTGAACAATTTCTGGGGTAAAATAAGATATTTGACTTTTCATATTTTGAGTTGCAATTTAATATTAGCTAATATAATTGTGTGCCATGGCTTTTTTGGCTGATCACTGAAATTACTTAATTTTTTGCCATGACAGTCACTTTAACTGTAAACGACCTGTCTAATTTAGATTCACTAGGTCCATCACATGGACACATCATTGAATAGAACATATGTATCCCAAGCATTTGAGAAGGGAGTCATGACTGGCCGTGCCATAGTCATGTTGTTGTCTCCAGCCATACGACCTAAAGATAAGGGGGCTGGAAATTGGATTTGCTGAGACAATTTCTGAGTCTGGGGAAACATGACTGATCCATAAGGTGGTGGATGAGAAAGGGCAGGCCAAGAGTAAGTGCTCCAAAGGACTTCCCATAGAGTTACTGTAAATAAATAAAATAGCAAATCAAGGTTAAGGGAATTCTAACCAGAGCACTCACCAGAAAAATCTCTCTCTGCTTTTTAACCGTGTGAATCTTACAGATGCAGGAAATGTAACCAGAAAAGCCAAGCAAGAAAAGAGAAGAATATCTATTTCAGTTATAAATACAAGTTGGTGTGTTCAGGGAAGGAAAAGGGTGGAGCCTTTTACCCGTGCCCTGAACTTTCGGTATTCTACTAGATCTTTCCTAGCATTCAGAATGCGTATGTTACAGTCAGCAGAAAGCACGAGCTGACTGCAAGTTGAGGTGCAGGGTGCTTCTTCTCCAAAGAGCTTCAGCATGAATTGCATAGCACGCTACCACAGCTGCAAGTGAAGAATCCCGTCCTCACAGTCAGGACTCCCAGCAGTCCTAGCAGAGGACACAGCAGGCAGCATGCTTTCTTTTTTTGCCCGTTTCCAGGGCAGGATTTAGTCTTTACAGCCACGTTTTGTCACGTCCTTAGACAGTGAGCAACTTGGAGCGGATACCTTAGGCACTCTCCAAATATTTTTCACACAGTAGGTGCTTCCACAAAGAAATGATAAAATGATGTGCATTTACAAAGGGCATGCTTGCCAATTTATGCACAAATGCCCCTCTCTGGGTACACAAATCTGGGTATGTGCATGAATGGTGCACCCTTTTGAGGATTTGGCTCATGTTCAATTACTGTGGTGGGTGAACAGTAAAACTAGTCTACAAATTCAATATTTCTTCCTGGCATCAGTGCATTCAGTTTGTAAATTCTCTTTTGCACTGACATATGTTTTACAGCATTACCCACCTTGATGCTCACAGGATTACATAAATCCCCTGGGAATGTTCATAGATGCATTTGGAGTGAAACTCCTCCCCGTGCAAGCACGCAGGCCAGATGCATCCTTAGCCTAGCTGGGTGTTGTCAAGGGCCAATTTGGCAGATTAGAGCAGTCTCACCGACTACGCTCGTTTTATGCCACTATGACACTAAAGTGGCGCAGAGGGGCACCAATATCTACCCCAGCCACTCACCTGACCCATCCTGTAATATCCCAATGCCAGGGCTTTCTGTAGGACCTCGGGTGCCAAACTGGACTTACAGCTACTTTGTTGCTGCATTAGCCTGCACAAAGAGTCCATGACACGGGGGGAAATAGCCCAAAGACCTGTGCATCTCCTAAGTCCTTAAATAGCTCTTAAGTGGAACTTAAGTGCCTCCTAGGAGGACTGTCAACCTTCTGAGCAAGAGTGAATTTCAAGCTTGGTGTTTACTAAGCAGGTAAAAATCTATTTGCTGTAGTATTCTTGGAGCTGAACTGACTAAGGAGAGTGTAGGGAGAGGAAGTAGAACTCTTGTTAATGTCTTCGGATTATTAAAGCAAGGGGACATGACGTAATGATTTTAAAACATGTCATAGGCTGTCTAAAAATCAATCACAAAAGCTGAAGGAAAGGCCGTATTATGAAAAACCTGTTGGCCCCACATTCTGCAAATGTGTAACGCTCAATTGTTGTGCATAGTTCTTCACACATCTTTAATTTGAATTCCTCTTATGCTTAGTCATCTTAGCAGAATGCATGCTACCATTCAAGTCCATTGCTAAGTGGGGCAAACTGTCACCCATGGCACACTCACTCACTATGGGTGAAAAACACATTGCTAGGCAGATTCAGAAAATAGGAAGGATTTGCACACATTTTTCAGGCATTTCTTGAATCAGTCAAAACAGCACAAATGTACAGAAATAATTTCCAGTTTTACAGTGCCGCATGCGGAGGGAAACATTGTGGGTCAAATAAAAAACTATTATAAAACAACAGTATTTCATATGTAGAAAATAACCTCCTTAATTGTTTAAGCTAAATCCCACAAGCTAAATGAAACTTGCAAAGTTCCCAGAATTAGAAAAGACAAAGGTCAGATTCTCACTTAGGAATATTTCATCTCCAAGAGAGAGAACATAAAATAGCATGTTTTGAGAGATGAAGAGAACTGCTTCAGAAACAATCTGCAGACCTTTAACAGAACCATATTTCTGCAAAGGGAGAAAATGCAGCCCCTGGGAAAGCCCTTTTTGACATATGCTTCTTATGTTCAAAGGCATTAATCAGCCTGCCATGCTATGAGTCATCCAGCACAAGAGTTACATGCATTTCTTTAAATACCCTGAAAGTAGCTGAAGGCATATATGAGCTGCAGGGTGGTTATCTATTAAGAATGGCAATGAATACCTGCATTCATTGAATTGTAGGCTTTCCTGATGGAACAGACCTCATCTAGTTTATTTGCCTTATTTGGTTAAAATAGATTAGCAGAGTAGAATCTGGACTGTTACACTAATTGAATACACAGTTTAGTAGTCTAGAGGCACACTGTGCTGCTATCCAAGTCTCAGTGCTGTATTGCAGATAATTTGTGTGTGTATGCAAATAGCACATTTTGGTTTCTCTTCCTCCTGAAGAATTCTGTCAAAACTAGAGCTGGATGAATTATCTGTAGGGAACATTTGTTGGCTATGTTGCTCTTTTTGTCATTTGCAAATAATTTGTCAGCTCTTCCTGCTTTCTGCCTATCAGTTTGTTACTAATTTGGAGCCACTGTTTTCAGCCGCCAGGTGATTTGCAAGCTGTTCAGTTTGACTCTGCAATTCGCAGGGTAGGATCAGTCACCTAAGTTACAAGGTACTATTTCTTCTACCCGACAGGATCATTGAAAGTTTTTTAAACACAAGCATGACAAATAGTGATTATGGGCTGTAGAAGGAAAAAGTGGCAATTCTCTGAGCACTGCTTGCAGGGGTCTCCACTCTTTGTGAAGCTCATCAAGGGGCTATTTGTGTCTGTTGCGGGAGGGTGTTTGTGTGTGTCTTGTCCATCTATTATGCACCCACTCTGAGCAGGAACTCAGCCCATTTTTAGGGAAATCTCTGTATCTTTAATTTTGTTAAAGCAGTTTAGGAGAGTAGGACTGGGGGGATGTCTTGCTGCTTTCTGCCCCACTAGGCCTTTCTTTCCTTTAAGTTCTGTGCAGCCTCATCCACTTTTTGCAGGATCCGTCTTTCATTGTGCTTCAGGATAGCACAAACTAAATTCACCAGCATCAAGCTCTGTCCCTCCTGCCACGTTGTTATGTCTGCAGTAGACAAACCCACTCAGCACCTGTTCTGCCCTAGGGAGAGAGGCCCTCAGGGTCGGGCTTTGTCCAAATAACCATGATGTCAAGAAAGCTGTTTCAAATGCCACCTGTTGGAGGCAGACATGCAGGTCTCATCTCCCATAAGCAAGTGGCCAACAACTGAGTAACACCAAGGTGTCAGTTCCAGTCCACCAAGTCCAGCACTACCAGTTAAGTGAGTTCCATGTCTGCTGCAGTTTGGATATGGGCCAATAATCATCATTTTCATGATTATTGGCCCATATGGCAGCAAACCACTGCATAAGCATTCGAAGTTTCTGACAGTTTCCCAACTGCATAAACTGCTGGTAGAAAAAATGTTAACACCCCTTTTAGGGGCACGTTTTCAAAAAGAGTGGTCTCCATGCAACTTTTTCACACATGAGCCAGTTTTGCCTCCATATCCATCTGTCTGTGCCTCTAACTACCAGACTTGGACTCAGAATCAGGTAGTAAGCGGTACAAGTATTTAGATGTGCACTTACACGTGCATTGTGTGGGCACAATTTTTGTATGTAAAAATTGCACCTTTAAAAAAATGGAAGATCAGGTCACGGTTTGTATCAAAAGTTCTCTGTAAGTAACTTGTTGCTGAATTCTGAACTTTGGCGTGAAAAATATCAGTGCTGCATGGAACGCCACAGTGATGTGAGCAAACAATACTGTAATCCTTAATGTAATGCATTGCTATAGATATCACCACCATTTTAAATGCCTAGCTGCATGCATTGTAGGAATGTGACAGGACAGCCATGTCGACCTGCATGGTTTACTGCTATATTAGATCTGAACTGCATGCAAAGCCCCATTGCATACCTGTTGCTCGATACACAGTAGAATCCTATGCAGTGCAGCTGCATGCTGTGTTGGAGCTTTACACATGCCATATTAGTTTGTGCGGGGGAGGGCGTCATGCAAGGGGTGATTCCAAGATGTGAAGGGGATGGTCGTGTGGTAAGGGCGGTGTCCAGTGATTTAGCAGATCTGGATTCAGTTCACAGTTCCGTTGCCTACAGCCTTTCTGCATGGGTTTGGGCAGTCACTTGATCTCTCTGTACCCCGGTCACATGGGAATGATAACATCGCCCTGCCTCACCGGAGTTTTGTGAGGATAAATCTACGCACGTTTGAAAAGCTCTCCAGTAGGTGGGAGGCTTCGACCCACGATTACATGCATTACTGGAGTGTGACAGATCAGAGCCTCGGGCAATGCCCATCTGCATGCATTGCTGGGGGCTGACAAGGAATTGCACTCCCTGCTGGAGTGGTATACAACAAGGCTGCCCGCACCCCCGCTTGTATTCACTACTGGAGCGGGACACAACAAGGTGTGCACGCGCGCGCACACACACACACATACCCCCTGCGGCACGCACTTCTGCAAAGTGGCACAGAACTGCATGCGCCCCCCCCTACACACACTATACATGCACTGCTGGAAGGGAACCCATAGCTGCATTGCTCCCCCCTGGCGGGTGACACAGAGCGGCGTGCACACCTCCCCTCTCCGCACACGGCGCTGGAGTATGACACACCCACAGCCGCAGGAACCGCCTCCCCCCGTTGCATGCACCTACTATGTAACCCACGAGCGCCGCTTGCGCCCATCCCAGTCTTCCTCGGTCAGCCCGTGTCCTCAATGAGGCGGGAGCACCAATGAGAGCGGGCCTCGCTCCTCTGGCCCCTGCCCACTTCCCCTTGCGTCAAGGGAACTTTTAAGCTCCCCAGCTCCGGCCCTTGGCAGCGGCGGTGGAAAAAGCTCCAGGCGGCGGTGCCTGGGTGCTGGCGGCAGACGCCGGGGAAGGGGGCGGGGGGGGGACGTACCATCCCCGCCGTTGCACAACCCTGCCCTGTTGACAGATAACCCGCGCGTGAGTGTGCGGGGTGAGTCACGCCGGGAGGGCACAGCCCCGCTCGCGGCTCACGCTCACTCACTCACTCACGCGCCGCGCAGGAGGCGAGAGGCACCGACCTGCCCCGCAGCTCCAGCCGCCGCGGCCCCGCTCGGCTCTTGGGGACGCGCCGCGGAGGAGCGACAGCGCCAGGTCCCGCCGCGGGAGCCTCCCCCCGCTCCCCTCGTATGTGCCCGGGGCGCGTCCCAGGCCGGGGACCGCCCGCTAGGAAGCCGCTCGCCGGGCCGCTCTCCGCTTTGTGCCGCCGCCGGGGAGCGCCCCCCGCCGCTCCGTCCCCATGAGCCGCAAGACGCAGCCCCGCAGCCCGGGACTCCTGCTGCCGGCCGCCGCCCGGTGCCGGAGCGCCCCCGCCAAGCGGCTGCTGCTGCAGGACGGCTCCGGCGAGGACGCCCCGGCGGCCAAGTGCCCCCGGCTCTCCGAGTGCCCCGGCGGCCCCCAGGACTGTCTCAGCGCGCCGGGCTCGCCGTGCGCCCCCGCCTCGCCGGGCAGCGCCCAGAGCCCCAGCCTCATCGCCGGCTACCTGCTGCTGCCGCTGGCCGACAGGGAGCATGTGTCCCGGGCGCTCAACATCCACACGGGCCAGGAGCTGCGCTGCAAGGTGAGCGCCGGGCGCCCGCCGCCCCGGGGGGATCAGCCTGCGGGGGACGTGGAGGGGGGATTGGGGACCTCGCCCAGCCCGGACCCTGCAGGCGTTGAGCTCCCCGGTGGCTGCTGGAACTAGGGGTGCGGCTGCACCCTTGGCTTGAAGAGACGCGGTTTGCAGTTCGGGTCAATGGCTCTCAGCACCCCCCCCCACTATACACATTGTTCTGCCGCCACCGCCCCCCCCCCCATTGATCTGGGCCAGCCCCGGAGCTCGTGGCTGGGCAGCCCGCTGCGATGGGGAGGGGGTGGCAGACAGGGACTGGCTCGGCAAAGCGGGGCCAGGCTGGGGGGCGGAGCGGGGGGGGGGGTCTGGTGACTTTCGAGCCGGGCTTCGCTGCTGAGAAAAGTTCGCTCCGCTGCCTTGATCCGCACCTAGGCGACCTCGGGCCCCCCACTCTGATCTCACTGCATGACCGTCACGGTCGCTGTAGTTAGTAGATGTGGCGAGGACGGTGGCTTGTCAGGCGAGAAATAAAAAGATCGGAAGGAGACAGACTGGGGAGAGACAGACACTCCTCCATGCAAATACTCTAGATTGAAAGAGAGGGCCAAATGGGTTCCCATCAGCACGGCTCCCTCCCCCTGGCCCCTGCTGACAATGACACACAGCAGAATCGTTCCTGACTAACCCTGCCTGCAGAGTTTTCCGTGAGATGTCAGCAGGGCTTTTAAAGAGCTTGTCTGTTCTCTTGGACCTGTTTCTGAATGGGCTAGTTGCTGACTCCGAGTTTACTGCTGCCACCTGCTGCCTGGCTCTAGTGATGATCAGGAGGCTTTTCTAACCCTTCCTTGGCAGGTGGGCCTAAAGGCATCTTTGGGACAAGGGGGAAGGTTTTAATGACTGTAATATTGAGTAAGGAAGGAAGTGAGGTGGGAATTGTAAGTTGTGTCCAAGTTTCTCCATGGAGATATCAAAGGAATAGAAATGATGACATTCGGTGCGTGTCACTGATTCCAGTCAGGCTTAGGATGTGAGTAACTTTTAACCAAGCTTAGCAGGTCACCAAGAGAACACTGTCAAATCCTTACAAAACATCCGCCTGCCTGCCATTCCCTGAATTAAACAGCTGGGGGTTTAATCCTTTTGCCTATTTCAGTTTGCGTACTAGGACTTTACAGTGTAACCATGATCACCCTGGTGTGAAACCTCAGAGCTGAACCATTGAAAGGCAAAATCATCAGTCCTTCTGAAAGTTTTCTTCTCCTTCAGATTAACAAAATCTGAATATTTTTGGAAGGTGTCTCAGTGGCAGCTTTTTAACATAGTTGATATTGAGTGCTGGCTCCCATGTAGTTGTCTCTGCATTGTCCATGGACATTTGTTGGATGGCACACCAGCTTTAGCACTCCTGGTAATGGAGGTCCTTTTCTGACATTTTGTCTTTACAGGTGTTCCCTCTCAAACACTACCAGGACAAAATTCGACTTTATGTTCAGCTGCCATCTCATAAAAATATCACTGGGGTAGTGGAAGTGATTCTGGGGGACACCAAGGCCTATGTCTTCCTGGAGAAGGACTTTGGGGACATGCACTCCTACGTGAGGAGCTGTAAAAGGCTGCGAGAAGAGGAGGCTGCCAGGCTGTTCAAGCAGATTGTCTCAGCTGTAGCTCACTGCCACCAATCGGCCATTGTGCTGGGTGACCTCAAGCTCAGGAAATTTGTCTTTTCTACTGAAGAAAGGTAAGTGATGCTCAGTGAGTGGCCGTTGTGGAGGTGGTGGGGAGGAAAAGCCCTTCTGGCGGAGAACTCTATCCAAGTGAATCAAAGTTCTGCAAAACCCTCAGAGCGGACTAGAGGAAGGGCAGCTTCTTTTGGGGGAAAATACTGTAGAGACGTGAAATAGGGTTCTAAACCAGCTGTCCTCTGCAAATTGTCCTGTGCACAAATTGGTGTGTGTGTTTGTCTCGGGAGGAGGGGGGAGGGGGTTTACGTGCACACACCTAGTATGTCGTGACTGATTTGTAAATATTTATTTTTCCTCTGTGTTTGACTGTGTACAACTTAACTCACATAGGTTCCTGTCTGATTCAGCAGCTGCTCAGATTAAACTGTTTAGTGTACAAAGAGATAATGATTTGAGAACTTGTGAGCTCCAGATGTCAAACTACATTGCATTTGAATATCAGATTCAAACTGAAATGAGAAAAAGGCACAGACAGTAAATGAAACGAGGTTGGGGCCTTGTAAAACAAAGGGAAAACAACTTTGATTTAAAAATAAAGGTGTAAGGAATGTAGGCTGCAATACTGTAATTGGACCTTTGCAAGTGGACTGTTGTTCCTTTACAAAGCCTCATTGATATCAGTGCAAGGAACTACCAGCACACATCTCAGAGCAGAAGGGATTTGTAAAATCGCATTTCCATCACTCTGTTAGTATAATTGGAATCAATCTACTCCAAGTTACAGTTACAGTGAAAGTAGAAGCTTTTATTTCTTCTCTTCTATAGGGCTCAGGCTCCCTATTTTAAGACCTAAATGCCACATAATGTGATGCAATTTGCATGTGGTCAGAGCCCCCACCCCCACCTCTGCACCCATCCACACACACAAAGAAAGAAAGAAATGAGGGGGTTAAAATGTGGTAAATAATGTTGCCTCTTGAAGAGGTTTATATCTTATGTTGAGAACCCAAATGTTAAATGAGCTCCTTGTAGACCGTATGGCTTAAAGAGACACTGTCTAGTTAAATTTAGCCCAAAGTATAGGCTTTGTAAAAACTAGATTTATAAAATCTAGGCTGGTAGAATTCTTTCTGTTTGTTTGTTCTTTTTGTTACATTATTCAGACATAAAAAAATATTTAAGCAAACATTTCTGTTCAGCGTCTACTGCCCTTGTGTTGCAGCGTGGCACAGTCAAAACTAAAAGGAACTAGTTTATTATTCTAGTGAAAACTGCAGTGAGTAGTCAACATTAACCATGAGAAGAACATTTTTAAAATTCTTTCACTAGTAATAACTAAGGTCCCAATAAAACATTAAAACACTTACTTTTTAAAATAATTTTAACTTAGCTAGTATCCCTTAAATTTTAATGTATTAATGCACAAAGCAAGATAGCTGTTCCAACACTGCCCCTTTTTTAAAAAAACAGGGAAAATATACGTTAACCTACAAAATAGTAACTTTCTTGAAGGAAACTGTTGCAGCTTTTCCCACCTATGATAAGATAAAAACCCTTGCTGAAATGTTAGATTGCACACAGCCTTTCTAGTTTGGAAATACGCATTGCACAGGCTAATGACATATGCGTCAAATTTGGTAACAAGAGGGTTAAGCAATGTAAGGAGACTCTCTTAGTCTAAGAAGCACAGGTGCAGTGTGTTAGTGCTACAGCAGCCAATCGGAGGCCAACAGCATAGGCTGAGTCATATTTTCCGTTTACAGAACCGATGGGTATTTTACATTACGATAGGAAGTCACATTGAGGACACACTGCAGTTAATGCATTTACGCACCATTAAGCAGTAAGGCAGAACAAAGCCATTCAAGAGCAAAGGAATGGCCGCTCAGCTAATGTAAAACCTTTCTACTTAACCTGTGCAGTTAGGAATGAGGATAAGCCTATACCCGCAGAAGGGATGGCCATTGAAGCATGACATGTGATGTCATCTGGAAAAAAATATAAATGAGGAGGAGGATTAATTACCACAGTGTGTGGAAAAGGGATCTGGACTTTGAGATTTAAAAAAGCATGCTGCTGTATGGTGCATTCTCATTATTAAACTGGAAATAGTAATAACACTGTAGTAAATTAACCAACCACAGTTACAGTACAACCTAGGTAGAATGGCACTCATTGGTATTCCTCGACTGTGGAATTTTAACAATATATAGGCTATGAATAACATTATTTTCCCCATAGTATGCGGTATTGGGTGACATTGATACTGTAGCTGTACCGTTCTTTCACTTGGATCAGGCCTAGCCTAGCACTCTTGAGTTTCTCTGCTACATGTTCACAACTAAGTTTTTCTCCCTTGGTCACAGTACTGCAGTAGGGGTTGTAACAGCAGACAGCCTGCTGTAAAATGATCTCTGTGCTCGTTATTAAAACAGTTTTGTAATCCATACATCTGTTTCTCTCTTCCTCAGGACTCAGCTGAGACTAGAAAGTCTAGAAGACACTCACATCATCAAGGGGGAAGATGATGCTCTGTCAGATAAACATGGCTGCCCAGCTTATGTCAGCCCTGAGATCTTAAACACAACAGGGACCTACTCTGGAAAATCAGCTGACGTTTGGAGCTTAGGAGTAATGCTGTACACCCTCCTAGTAGGACGCTATCCCTTCCATGACTCAGACCCGAGTACCCTGTTTTCTAAAATCCGCCGTGGACAGTTCTGTATTCCTGATCATGTCTCTCCCAAAGCCAGATGCCTCATTCGTAGCCTGCTGAGACGGGAACCCTCGGAAAGACTCACTGCTCCAGAGATCTTGCTTCATCCTTGGTTTGAAGCAGTTTTGGAACCTGGATATGTAGACCAGGATATAGGAACTTCTGATCAAATTGTTCCAGAGCATCATGGGGACAGTGATGATATAAGTTCCTTCTTCTGTTAGTTCTGAAATCTCCAAAAACCTCATTCAGTTCTCACACATGGCATCTTTTTAGGGTTTCATTTTTCCACATTACAAACATACAGCATTCTAAAGTGTCATTATAATCAGAAAAGTGACTGTGTTTAGAAAACAAGTAAACAAACAAGGTGTGCAACTACTTACTCAGCAGATCCAGCATCATATCTGCTTACTCTGCTGGCAAATGCTTACTATTAGCACTGCAGGGCCAACACAACTGTGGAAGAGCCAGCTGGAATCTATTCTGCCTCATGCATCATCATCAACCACCCAATTGCTGGGTGATCTTTGATTGCAGAATCTTATTATTGGTGATGTAAGAAGTAGAAGGAAGCTAGGCCTCCTATTTCCCCCCGTAGGTATTAAGTGGAATGTATAGCCCTTATGGTGAAAAGACTAAAAGGGGGAAGACCAAATCTGACATGGAAATTGAGACGAATCAGTAAGGAGCATGTTGTTGCCAATTTTATAGAGTAATTTTCTGACTATAAGTGCACTTTAATGGTGGAGGGAGGTCTTGACCCACCAAGTCCAACAACCTGCTTACTTGTCAGGTAGATCCTGGTATTAGCAGGTATATTATATGAAGCTATTAAAGATCCATCCATAATTAAATGTACGCTATTGTCTTCCTCTACTGCTTTTGGCAGATTAGTCCAGTTACCCTTTAAAGAGGAAAAGAGATCTGACCTCTCAGTTGGATTTCATATAATACCATCAATCTGAACATAAAATGCATTTTTAATTTATTTAAGCTTAACTGTGACAAAGAATATCTAATTCTGTGCCCTTGTAAGCTCAGGATGCCAGCACGTGTTCATGTGCCAAAACACACCACCATAGATTGGAGCACCTTGTCTTGGAAAAGAGAGAGAAGGGTCTTGTACAGTATATGTGAACCCTTCTCTTTTCCTATTGGCTCAGTTCTACAAAGCACTGTCTTTTAGATTTAAAATCCTGTACAAAAACTTGGTTGGTCTTGAAACTTAAATTCTCTAGACATCCGTACTTGACTATTCAGATGTATCGTCTGCCTCTGGCGACATCTGTTTTTCTTAATTTTTTTGGCATGATTATTCATAATATTTCAAATGTATGTGGATAATGAATACATCTAAATAATCATTGCTTTCCTGGGTCAGGGATAGGTAAAGCCTAGTCCTGCCTAAGATTTCTGCTTTGTTTCATGTGTGTGCCTGGTTGATGATGTACAGAAATATCAATAGTGGTTCGCTAAGATGACATAGAAACAGCTCCTAAAATGAATTTGTTAAACGGGTAAATGACTGTGCTGTACACTGACAGAGTGGCACTATAGTGATGCAGTTATTTTAAGGATTAACCCCTGGCAAGCTACAGTACCATCATGCATTGTGAGAATGCCATGTATACCTCACGTACTGTGTACTTTGTACATATATCTTACTGTTTTGAGGGGAGGGTGGAGTTGCTGTTGTTTGTGTGTCCTAATAACCGAGGTGTCGAAGAGCAGTTTAATGTGAATTATTGTTGGCAATACTAACTTGACAGAATCATGAGCATTAGAGAAGGGTGAAGTACTTCCATTGCACTAAATCTCTCATGATTGCTTGACATTTGTATCTGTGATACAGTTTAAACCTAAAAAAAGTAAATCTGTATATATTGGTGGAAAAGCTGCCACAAAAGCTAAAAACACTATGTCCAACCTGTACATATGTATATATGTGGAAACCTAGATGATAAACTCTGACTTGTAGAAAAGTTTTAATAAACCTGGTTTCATAAATATTTGTTCTCAGTTTTATGTTTTATATGTCTTGAAGTTCAATTTATCTACTTATTTAGACTTATATTAATCTAAAATATATTTTGGTCTCAAAGACACTTTAACCTACAATTGTGTGGCTGTTTGGTCACATGGGAGATAATGCTGTCCACTTAGTGCGAAATCTTGCAGACATCACTCAAGCAAATTTCCCATAAGTCTAGTGGAAGCTGTGCCTAAGGACTGCAGAATATGGCTCACACCACTTTTCTCCGAGGATTTCAAAGGACTTTGGGGACACAGTCATTCAGTGTATCTCACAAGAGCCCTGTGAAATTGGTTAAGTGGTATTAGATCTATTCTTCAGATGGGGAAATTGAGGCACAGAAAGGTTTAAGGCTCAGATTTTTCAAAAGCAGCTTCTAATTTGGATGTGTGCGTGTTTGGATACCCATCTTGAGAAACAAGGATCTGAATGCCATTACTTTGCACCTTGCATGGCTATTTGCATCTGCACTGCGGGTGTCAAGCTTTACCATGTCAGAAAGTTGTCATTTTTGCACAGGTGGATGTGGTTACATGAGGTGCAAAGCCACTAGAAAATTAGATCTGAAGTGTCTGAAACTGAGCAGCTGAAACTGAGGGGCTGATTTTTGAAAGTGTAATGTTTAGTCACGTGCCCAGGGCCACATAGCATGTCAGTTGTGAATTAAACCTGGGAATCCTGCATTGGCTAGTGGAACTAGAAGCAAAACATGGTTTGTGTACCTATTAAAATGAAAAGAAAATCCAGATAGACGTGTTTCTTGGAAAAATGAGGATGAGGAATATGGATAGTAACTATATCAAGGTTATAGAATGCACCTTTCTTAGAGACAGCTGTCCTTGTGACCCACCCAGGAGTGGTGAGATCATCATTATCAAGTACAGGGGAAGAAGGGATTCTTAGTTTTTATTTATACCTTTCGCCATTGTTAATCTTGTCCTTGTAGTTTAACTCTGTTTACCAGTGCAGCCACTCTATGCAAAATCTTTGTCTGTGTCAAACGATACCAGCTTTTACAGATCTCCCTTCTAAAGAGTGAACAGAAGGGGAGAAGAGTTGAAGTAATTGATCAATACAGAGGAATGTGCCTATACCTTCATTGTTCCTATTCTCCCATTGCGAGAGACTACTTAAATATTCAGTCAACATATTTTCCATGTGCTTGCTGACTGTACGTCAGGCACCAAAATATCTCAAGTTACTTTGCTAAAGTTATCCTCATAGGACGTGTATAAATATACACACTACCTAGGTAGTCTGATTAAATTACCCACAGCCCTACCATGAGTAGAATCTTGGACAGAAGACCTGATACATCTTTATTAAATAAATGCAGGAAGTCTGGCTTTAATAAATGCTTGAAAGCTTTCAAAACATTTTTTTCTCCTACAATTAAATCACCCTGACTAGACCAGCATCTGGGCCACCCCAGAACTTTTTCTCACATGCATTGCACTGTTGAGCAATTAGAATAAGCACAAATGATAGCACCATCTGCAAACAACCTGAGTGTTGCTTTAAGGATTATAACATAACATCCATTCTGACAGCAGAATAAATTGTTGTTGCTTTGTAACCTCATAGTTCATGCATTACTGTACATGAAGTTTCAGAGCATGTTGAAAGGCAATGCATATTAAGTAACTAAAACTTCTATGGCGGGTGTGAGAAACTTTTATCTAGATGAGGCATCAAGTATTTTTTTCTTTAAGGTTGCCACAATTCTTGCATTTCTCCATGTGACCTTTTGGGCAAGGACTGGATGAGTCTCTTTCTTTTTCTTAGCTAGTCATCGCGTTCACTCTGAACCTGACTCTAAGGTTGTACCGAGAGCCTTCAATTGCTATTGATTTTCCACCGAGTACAAGCAGAGGTGAGTCTGCTCAGGAGTTTGTAATGTTGACAACGAAAGCATTATTCCCATTGAGTTTGCCGGTATACGGTTCTTTATACAGATTATGCTTATTTTCAGTTCTAAATTGATCCTCAATTTTAACTAATTTGGAATTTTTTTTAAAAAAAGAATATGTAAATTAAAATAATCTAAGTGCTTTGGCTAAAACTGGCAAAGAGCAGCAAACACAGAGTTAAGGGTAAAATTGCTTATTCCAGACACCTGTTCCTGGATCTTTGAACAGTAGGTGATATTTCTCATGCTATACATAGACATAGTTGGACATATTAAAACATTTTCAGCTTTATGTGCTTAAAAAAAAGTGCTGATATTTTTAGGAGTGATCCTTAGTGCTCATTAAATATATTCTTACCCAAATTTGTTGTCAATAAAAAGAATGGTGTCATTTCATAAAGATGCACAAGTTTAAAATTAATTCCAATTGACTGAATTCTAAAGCTGTGTAATGTGCTCTTTTATAGTTCTGCTTTAGCAGATTAAGTTCCTGACAGCGAGCTAATTTTAAAAACACATTTTTCAATCAGTATTTTATTATGCAAGTTTCTATTCAGACTCTCTTTTTATACAAAAGTGTATTTTTCAACTTCTTTATGCTGGTAGGTTCCATCAGAAAAAATATTGCTGAGCATGGCACAGCCTATATACAATACGGTATGAATGTGCTATGCAAATACTTTCTTAAAAGAATGTCATTTCACACAGGAAAAATATCTTGACTATTTAAATTCAGTTTTCTAGTTACCTTATAAGATCACATTCTGATTAATCTGTTGCCAAAGTTTGTGGTTAAATGAAAACTCTTTTTGATCTATTGGTGGTAAAAGTGCTATAAAATTTGCAACATTTTTTATAATATGTTCATAACTTACAAGATATTTTCTCTCAGAGTGAAATCCCTATGCCACATTTCAGCTTGGGTCAAATTGCTACCACAAACTTAGAATCCTTCAGGATGAGAGTTTATATCAAGAAAAATGGAACCGTTTCTTTTAAAAATGCCTTAATGAAAATGTGATAGTTTTCTCTGGTCAGTATGTATTTATTTACAGTATTTAACCAGATAACTAAGCTGATGTGCAGCACTCCACTTCCAAATTTGGCTTTGAGGCAGGAGCTGCAGACATATCAATTACATACAACATAAACATAACCGTATGAAGCAATCGTGTTTCTAACAACAGTGAGCAGTGCACAGAAGACCAAAATAAATGAAATTCATAGAACAAGAGGTAACACTTTTCTTTACACTAAGGTTATGGGCCAAAGGGGTGCAAATACACTTTCAGCTCAAGGGACTTTTACCCATCTTGCCTGATTATACAGAGACAAATGGAGTTTGCCTTCTCACACTGAAATGCGGATGATTAATATCTTTGCTGAACACCAAGAGCATATCATAGTCTCGTCACACTGGGTGTGGATTTCTGCATGCAACTCCTATTATTATTAATGGCTAATTAATGTGTTATTTGAAAAGGGGATGAAACTATACTTTAGTAACATGTTGTGAGTACATAAGTGGGTTTATCATTGAAGGACCCATCAGGGTGATATGGAGTGTGGATGATGGAAACACAGCATGAATCAGCTACCCTCTGTTTATTTTACAGTTCTGTTGCAGGAAAATATTCACCTCCACTAACCAGAGCCAACAACAAAAGCTGAGTTTGATAAATTATTAGTGGAGATGTTCTCAGTGGCTTTGCTTAGATTTGCCTCCTCTTGCGCAAATTGCAGATTAGGAAAGGATTAAGTAACAACAGCGTGGCTAAAGTATTACACATAACATTGGCTATTAGCCAAGGAATGTAGCATGCAAAAGCTGACATTGCCTAACAAATCCAATATAGCTCTGGTCATCACAGAAACTGACTCTGGCCATCGCCTAAGGTAGCAGGTCAGTTTCTACTTTGTTACTCAGTGTCTTCCTGCAGGAAAGTGTTCGCTAAAGAGTTTTGGGGTTTTTTTTTTTACTTCTAGGTAGTGACAAATCCATAAACATGTAGATGAGTCACAGAAACCATAAATGTAACTGAGTGTAAAACCATTGTGGGGCCTTACAATAATATTCTTGTCAAGTCTCAACATGTCAGGTTTGAAGAGCTGCTGCTGTTTAAATGTTAAAGGTTTCCACAGTACAATCAGCCAGGAGGAAAAAAAATCAAAATAGCTTGGGGCCCAATCCTGCTTGCCTTACTCATGTCAGAGGGCCTGCTTTTGCAAGTAGTTAGTGGGACTATTCCTGTGGATGCTATTCACTGTGAGTCAGGGCTGAAGGTTAAAGCTCAGAGCCCAATAGATTTCGATGGAAGTTAGGAGTTTAAATACTTCTGAAGAAGTAGTAGGTCAGGGAGAGACTGTGTGTGTGTGTGTAAGGCAAGCAGGATTTGGTGCTCAGTATCCAGATAAAAGTTTAGGATTTAATCTAGGCTCAAGTTTGATGCTAAATGCAAATTGTAGGCTGTAAAACATGAAGAGTGAAATCTTGGCTCCGCTGAAGTCCATGTAAAAACTCAGTGGGACCAGGATTTCACCCAGAAGGATTATGAATAGAAAAATACCTGTAATTAAATCACATTAACTATCAGAAGACAAGGTGGCCTGATTCTCTTTACCTTATATCTTGTGTAGTCATTTATACCTGTGCACGGCTAGGGAAGTGTGGGCAAAAAACATGACCAGATTGGCACAGGAATGTTTTGCACTCATGTAAATAGTTGCACAAAGCACAGGGCAATGGAGAATCAGGCCCCTGGACTGCAAAGTGGTCACAAACCTGTCTGGCTGTGAAGAGATGCTTGAAAAAACGTGACCCATGTGCCTCCTAAAGGCTCAAAAGTCAGAAAGCAACTAAAAAAGAACCCAACACATATTTTTTTTGACAAGCTCAAGATTTTGAAGCCAGTGTCATAATTCTGGGGGCTTGACTCAAGCTTTTTGAACATTTGGGGTTGACAGTTTTGTGAACTCTATGTATCTATACCATGCTCATTACTTTAATAGAGGCCAGGTCCTCAGCTGATGTAAATGGCCGCCTGGATGTTAATGGGGCGGCACCTGTTTACGCCAGCTAGGATATGTCCCTGCATCGGAACAGCGGGACAAAAAAAAAAGAGAGAGAGAGAGAACGATAAGGTCAGTAAACAGTTCTTCTTTCCACAGCACGTGTTAGAGGAACTTCACCTTCTCCTCTAGAATTATTTACTGACTTAGTAACATTTTTCTCAAGCATTTCTTCTTCTTCTTTCTCCAGGGTTGCGGGGAGGAGCTGGAATCTGCATTTCATCCTGATGGGGCAAGCTGTCATGTGAGTCTCTTGTGAGAGGGCATTTCACATATGTGTGCAAGCCACCGAGAAAGCACAGACAGGAAGCAGGGCTCCGGCGAGCAGCGACGCCAATCCTAGCCTTTGGAAAATATGGTCACCCTATCTAGTATGTGCATCACTGCTCGCCCAAGCTCTTCTGCCACCCGTGCAGGCAAGGGAGGCTGGGCCAGTCTTGTGGGTTGGGGTTCAGGCAAGAGACCTGGGTCAGCCCTGCATGGTGTCCCATTTTCACTTTGGGAAATGTGTTCACCCTAGCCCAAAAAACAGAAGGCCCCAGCTAGGTGACTGATGGGCTGAGCTGTTTGCTGACAGAGATGACTGTTGTTGATACAGATAATGGTGTTGGAGGGATTCCTGGGTAAATCTCTACCTTCCCCAAAGACTGTAGGATGAATCTCCATTCCAAGGGGGGTGGGTTTCAACTCATGGCCAGACAGAGGAGCTGCTATAGCACCACCCTTGGCCTGTGTTGTCTATTTAAGTTGTCAGGTCTTTAGTGTGAGCTCCATAGGCCAGGTGGACCAAGGTATTTAGAGGCCTAGAGTTGCAGATAGTTGCCAGTGGGCTTTTCAAAAGCACGCCCTCCCCTGATTCCTGTTGATTTGAGTGGGAGCTGACTCATAGGAGTTTGTGATAATCCCATTATGCAAATCTCTGCCTCCCATTAGGCACCTCATTACCTTTAAAAATCTGTCCCTAGGTGTCTTATGATGTATTTGTACAGCACCTAGCACCTTGGCTGGGGCCTCAAGGCAATTCAAATAGTAATGGAAAAGCATTGAAAAGACTAGAGGATGTGCACATTTGGAGGACAAAGGCCTTCAGTTAAGGGTGATATTATATTAGCCCCATTCTTTAAAATATTTTCTTTTCCCCTCTCATGCGTGACCTCCATTTTTGCAACTAATATGGGCCGTCATATAGATTTCTCCAGGAAGCAGTGTCCATTTTTGGAAGTGGTCATAACGTGTCTAAGCCAAAGATGGCAATTTCCTGCAATATCCTTGAACAACCTCATTGTATGAAGTTTCTGTATTAGTGGGGGCCGGGACTCTACGTACCCAATCTAGAGGGGAGAGGTGACAGATATTGTAACCCTATACACCATCTTTAGGGGCCATTGCTTTAAATGAATGGTTCATATATGATTGTGTTCTACTCCATGGGCAAGGGCTAAAATAGCTCCTTCAGAGACTGAAAACAGTGGGTGGTGATTAAGGTAAATCAGCCAGATTGTATTCCCCCCAACCCTGTGAGATATCTGGGGGAGCTCACATATACTAGTTCGAATATAGTCTCCAGAGACCAACAGACAGAGAATGGACCTTTGGATAAATTGCCTCCGTTTAAACTGACTCAGGGCCTTCTGTCTGATACAACAAACAAACAGAACCTGCTGTCCAAGGGTGGAGGGGGTCCTTGCGCAAAGGTTGACAGGGAAAGCCTTGACCTCCCAAGGCCCCATAAGGCTGATGAACAACCACTGGTAAGCTTTTTAGCTTGTGTGTAGATTCTTTTATTGTTTTTAATATATTTTTTCTGTCATGGTTTCACCTCAAGAATAAATGTGCTTGCTTATAAAGAGATGTGAGGTAATGTGTAACTGGTGGCATTACTCTGGTCATGGCCTTCGGGGAGAAAGCCACACACAGGTGCTGGCTTGTTTGGGTGTCTGGCTTGCTGGGATTATCGCAGTGTAGGCAGGGAGCTGTGCAGTCTGGAAGAAGCCCTGGTCAGGAGGGAGAGAGTTGCAGGTCTCTGACCAAGAACAGTGATGGCTGAGGAACCAGGAACCTAGAATGGGTGCCCTTGCTTGACCATGCCGGGGGAATACAGGAGCAGTTGCCCTGAAACTGTGGCTTGTCTTACTTGGTTGAAAGACCCAAATAACCTGTTTTGCAAAGCATTCTGGCTATAATGCACTCACAGACTTTTGTGGTTGTATTGGATGGTAATGCTAACTGCTGTGACTTTCAAGCAGAACGTTTCAAAGCTGGGTGACTAGCATGAAGTGCTCACACTCAGATTTAGGCACCTATATACAAGTAGCCTGAATTTTCAAAGGTGCTGAGCATCCACAACTCTCAGTGAAGTCAATGGGACAACTTGCATAGAGTGAGGAACATTGATATGACCTTAGGTCCGTCTAAAAAATGACTGGTTTATAGCCTGCAGGCTATCAGATACAGACCCTACATAATTAGCTACTTCCGTTTTTAAAAGAGCATAGGCGAGCAATAGGGATGAGTGACTCTCCAACAGACAGAATTGCTTACAGTATTTGTACTACATGTTTCCTGCAAAGCCACGCGTGTATACATACCATACATTAGCCATTAGGGCACAGACTCTTCCAAAGTTACACTCAAATGCATTGATCTCTAGGATATGTACCTTCAGTATGTCGGCAGGCCACCGCCCCCAGCCCAGGCATGAGTGAGTGCTACCATAAAAAGCAAAAGGAGAAATACGGGTGTTTATAAGATAACTTATATTCACAGTCTGTGAAATACCTAAGACTTTAACGACAAGCAGTAAAGAAATAAAGTTTGCAGATAATGATACAGCTATGAGTCAAGCTACTGCAGTGACAGGCTGGCTCAGAGTAAGGAAAAATAGATACAGTATTATAGATAGAGGCACTTCACACACGCAAGGCCAGATTCTCCTCAGTGATCTGGTTGTTTTGCACTGCTCAGGAAGTACAGAGGAGCTGGAAGAAGGAAAGACACAGAGAGAGGGGGTAGGGTGGCACTGCACTTTGCTTTGCTGGTTTTTGGCTGGTACATAGTCTCTTAGGGACCACACACTGCTGTTCTACCTTACTCGGGGATCTTGGCCAGTGCAGTAAAGCCCATAGAAACAGGGAGCTGTAATCAGATTCCTGGAAGTCGATATGGCCCCATCCCCACCCCGATCCCTCCTGTGCTTAGCTATAGGGTTACCACCCGTCCGTATTTCCCCGGACATGTCCGGCTTTTTCATCTTCAAATAGGTGTCCGGGAGGAATTTGTAATAAGGTTAAAAAGGTCTGGGATTTTCCCCCCTCCATCCCCGCCATGCAGAGTGCAGCTCGGCTGATAGGGCGGCTGGGCCTGATTGAGTTGCTCCCATTGGGCCTCCAGCAACCAGAGCCCCACTCTCAGTCCCCTCTCCCGCTGCCTCAGCACTCTGTGGGGGCAGGGCTGTGCACTTGGCAGCATGGCAGCCTGTTTGCCTCCATGTGGAGCCAGAGTCTGAGCGGCCTGGTAAGGCGAGTCCTGGGGGCAGTCAGGGAACAGAGGGGATTGGATGGGTAGGGAGTTCTGGGGGTCCTGTCAGGGAACAGGGAGCGGTTGGATAGGCATGGGAGTCCTGGGAGTCTGTCTGGGGGCGGGGGTGTGGATAAAGGTTGGGGCAGTCAGATGACGAGGTAGGGGGTAGGATCCTAGGGGGGCAGGGGTTCCAGGAGGGGGCAGTCAGGGGACAAGGAGCAGGGGGGCAGGTTTGGGAGTTCTGAGGTGGGCAGTCACTGGTAGGGAAATGGGAGAGAGTGGCTGGGGCCGGGGCTAGGGCGGGGCTCCCCATGTCCTCTTTTTTGATTGTTGAAATACGGTAACCCTAGCTTAGCAGATCTTTGTGCCTTTAAGGGCTCAAACAAAGAATATTTGTATGCAAATCTTCAGTAGGTGTCCAACTTTTCTGGTTTTATATAAAAAATGTGCTGGAACTGCTGCACACTGGAGCAAACTCATCCCTGGTTTAGTGCCATTGAAGTCAATGGTATTAATATGGGAATAATTTGGCCCACTGTGTTGCTGTTGAAGCTGGCCAAAAAGGGGGAGGGGCTCCCTTGACACAAAAATATTACTCATTTAAAGACAAACGAGAAAACCATGAATGTTTTTGCTTAACGGGATTTAAAGAAAAATGCCATTCCTGGCTGCCCGCGGGGAAGGCTCTTCTTCAGTTACTTGTGAAATTGACAAGATGATTATTATTTGTATTACCCATAGTGCCTTGGAGCCCTAGTCATAGGGCAGGTTCCCATTGTGTTAGGCACTGTACAAACACAGTCCTGGCCCCAAAGAGCTTACAATCTAAGAATGAGACAAGAGACAACAGACTGTTTTAGTGTACTCCTCCCTCTGTCTGTGTCAAAGAGACAATATTGTCTAAATAGACCAGACAGATGGGGGCGTGTGTGCGAGGAGGGATATAACACAGGCAGAGTGGTGTGATGGCAGCAGACTTCATGTTAGCTCCATGACTGGTGTGTGTGTGTGTGTGTGTGTGTGTGTGTGTGTGTGTGTGTGTGTAGGTGTGTGTGTGCATGCGTGCGCACATGCGCGCGCTAGGTGGGGATCAGCTAAATGGAAAGGGAAGGGGAGAAAAGGATAGAACGAGCAGGTGAAGAGTGAAGCTGAGATGAAGAGATTGTGAGGGAGGGAAAGGAGAGGGTTGTAGCAAACAGCCAGTCAGCACAGGGCCAACTAACTCTATTCACAACTATGGAAAAGTCTCTCAATGTCCCGCAGTCCCTGCTTTGGCTACTGATGCTCCTACTGGCTGGAGTCTCTGGAAGGGTTGCTAGTTTGGGTTGGACATATTCTTGGAGGTTTCATCACATGACATAATCTTTAATTAAAGATTAATCTTTAATTGCAGGAGAGTCCAAGACAATCCTGGAGGGTTGGCAACTCTGGTCTGTGGATGCTTTTCTTCCCCTCTAGGCAGAGAGCTCAGATGCTGTCTCTCCCTGTCTCCTCTTCCCCCTGCCCCGTCAACTCCAGGGCACAGAGAGGAAGAATTTATCTTCCAGAGCTGGGTGGGATTGAACTAACCCTCTAAAAAGAGTAGTGTGGCCGAGGTGGCATGGGTTAGCCACCCCAAGACCATACCGAGGACAGGATTGTAAGCAGATGATTAGCCTGATCCACCACCCTGGTGACACTGCTATTTTTAGCATGCTCGCCAGAGCAGAGCTAGTGTGTGTGTATGTCTGTCCAAGATGAGAATTACACCTCCCAGGTGCAATGTAGACTTACAGAGTATCCCCTGAAAGGCACTGCTTGTCTCCCGGAGCAAGGGGGAGGCCAGGAGGCAGAGAGCTCTGTGTCTGTGCTTTGCAATCTCCTCCAGAGCTGGGGAGAAGGAGATGGTGGTGGGCAAAATGTAATCAAATCTGTACTAAATTTGACAAAACATTTTGTTCTGCTGAACTGGCATTTTCTGACTAAACTGCCTTTTGTCAGAAAATTTCTGACTACCCTAGTTACTATCTAGCTTAGTGCAGGCTGAGTGAAAGCTGGAGGCCCTGACTCAGATTTCACTCAGCAGAGAGAGACCCAGATTCTCAAAGGTCTTTAGGTGCCTAACTCTCATTGATTTTAGAGGGGTCCCTTTGAGGATCTGGGTCTGTGCAACAACTGAGGGACAAATTCTATTGTTCTTAATCATGGAACATTCCTAACTCAATGGGAATTTTGCTCAATTGTGGACAACAGAATCTCCGGATTTGACCCCATTTAACCTTGGAGGAAGCAGTTGCCTAACTCCAACTTTTGTGAGGCTCAACAATTAACTTTCAAAACAGCTCTTAGAAAAAAGCAGCGCTAGTTCAGAAGTGCTGCGTTGGCTGGCAATGCTTTGTTAAAGTTACTTCCACTGTTACGGGATTTGTTAACATCAGCACTTTGTGCAAGTGAAACACTGCTACAGGCTCACGATTGGATGGAGATTTGCAAGAGCCCAGTGCAGCCAGGACGACTGTTTCCACTCAGTAGTTCCCTTTGCTGGGTCAAATTAGCTTTTGACTTATTGTGGGTAAAATTCACCAAAGTGCACCACTAACGTACAAATTAAATCCTATTTTGAGGGCTTCAATGGGAACTAAGTGGGCTCTGCAGAGGGGTGAATTTTACCCTAGCTGTTGCAAGCCTATGTGTTTTGCCTAATCTTTGTAAAATGAAGGGTTATAATTCCCTGGGAAACCATTTTGAAAATTCAAAGAGATACAGGTTTTTTTACATTACCTACTCACTGAAAAAAAAGCAATCAGTTTCAATCATTTTATGTTTTTATTGCTTAATTGAGTTTCACAGTTTAATGTGTAATCATTTGTTATTCTCGTAACTGGAGTACATGGCTATGCCAATATGAGGACATTTTGTTTCGCATCCTGTTCCGACCTGTAACTATGCACTCAGTGTTTCTCCAATGCGCATGTGATCGCCAGGGGCTTTTCCTGTGGCCACAGCCTCCTGGGCAGTGATGGGGGAGGGAGGACCGGGGAGAGAGGACGGGGGGTGGAGGAGAGCAGCTGCGCCTCCCTGTTGCTTCTGGATATGCCACCTTGGTGTTGGTTTCTGCGGCTGCCAGCGGGGGTTGGGCCCTGCCCCCCTCTGGCGCACAACCCTGGAGGAGCAGGCAGCCTGTGAGTTCCCGACCTTCCCAGGGATGATGGGGCTCAGGCTTCCGCCGTTAGAAGGTGGGGTGGCAGGTTCTGGCCACGGGGCTTCAGGCTTCGAGCTCTGGCCCCAGCCCCGACTGCAAGGCCCCAGCCCCTGGCTGCAGGGCTTCAGGCTATGGCCCCGGGGCTCCAAGCTCCTTCCTGGGGCCCCATCCCTCAGGTTACAGGCTCTGGCTCCCCACTGCCTTCCCCCTCTCATCGCCCCTGGTCCCTGCTGCCTATCCATCCACCACCCTGTACAGAGCTTAATTTGTCCCCAGCTTTGCTGGGATTGAGTAAATCTGCTGTGAAAAGTCTTAATATCCCTTTTCACAGCAGAGCCTTGCTAGCTGGCTAGGAGGCTGTGACAAGTGATATTAATGTACAAAAATCACTTTCCACAGCAGCAGACTTACTAGCTAGCCATAAATAAATTACAATTACAATTACATTTGATGTGCATATTTATTTGTCTCTTCTAAAGTTAATTAAGTATTTTAGGAAAAATTGCCCGAGCGGCCACCAGCAAGAGTTGGTGGCCGCACTCTGAGGCCACCAGATAATGTGTTGTGAGAACCCCTGTGCTAGATAGTTCCACTGTTTATAGAATTAGACCTGTTCAGGCGCTGCTATGCATGAATGTCAGAATACCATGTGATGTGCTGTAATGTCATCTACTGAATGGTGAGAACAAGTGTCATCTGGAATCAAGACAGACCCAACTCCAAGAAATCTTTAGCAATCGTGCTAAACCCGTTAGACAAAACGAAGCATATGTTTATGAAGGGGGGAAATTATTTTTAGTTCCCTTTTGTGGAAGTACCTGCACCGTTTCTGATGGAGTTTCAAAGAAATCTTAAATCTTTAATCCCTGTTTTTACTTTTATCAAAATGGCCCATTCAGATTCCAGTTCCAGGGTACTGGACTTAAATATGCGCTTAAATGCTTTGCTGAATTGGGGCCTTAATTCTCAGACTACCTGCTTCAGAAAGTTTGCTCACCTTGACAACAGCAAAAATCCAGTGTAACTCTGTAGACTTTCATAGCATTACTCCAGATTTATACTGGTCTAACTAGAACAAAACTTCTTCTGGTATCTTTCCAAAACAGCTGCAATTTTTGGCCCTAATCTTGCAGACACTTACACACACGAGGAGTCCCACTGAGCTTTTTATAGGTTTTTTTGCTTTTATAGGTCAAAAAGATTGTTCTAAACAATATTTATTCTAGAAAATGGCACTTTCTTCCTGCCAGTGTTTTGCTAGGCTGAGAACAACCGAGGATTTAATCAATAAAAAGAGCAAAAAACAGTTTAATCAGGGGTAGGGAGGAGGTCTTAGCTTTTGGCCTGAGCACAACTCAGGCCTGTTGAACTTGCCCTATTGAATATAATTTTTTATAGTTGTGCTGAAAAGACTGTGTTACCATGTGTGCACTGGTAGGCCTGCCCTGGGAAGTTATCAGTATTTAGGGGCTGCTCCATCTACCATTAATGGAAGGACTCCCACTCACTCTGCTAAGAGCTCGAGCAGGCCCACAGTTACTGGGGAGTAAAAGACTGGCCACTTTGTGTACAAAGGTGAAGTCTCCAGCTACACAACTGATCAGAATTTTGATTCTCTCTGTGCTAATCAGCCAGTTGTGACTCTAATCATTACCTGAATTAATTTAGTCTAATGGCCACTCACTAACTGCAGTCTCCTGCCCTAATAGCCAGTTACATATCAGACTGTAAGATCTTTGGGGCATGTCATGTTGTGTACATTTGCACCTAGCATCCTTTGGGGCACCCACTGAAATCAATTGGGAGTCTTTCAAGTGATGTCTCTAAGTTTTGGATCAGTCCTGTGTGAAAAAATAATAGTTCTGGTTAATGGTGAAAATAACAATTACAAATTGAGGCTGGAACTTTTTTCTTTTAGCCTTTGACCTTTCCCCCCTTTCTATGACTCAGCACTGTCTCCACCCAGCAATGTAATTCTTGGATTAGGTTGGCAAAGGAGCATTCTCAGGTATTACTAATGTCAGGCAAATAGATTGCTCACTCCATCCTGCAGTCTGCAGAACGGATTAAAATAAAGATTAGGATCAGGGGAACCCGTCCAATACTCTAAATCTCAAAACAGGTGTAAGGGGAAAAACACATGAAAGAAATGATATGCTACAGGAAAATTCCCCGAGGAAGAATTCACCAGATAAATCTACGCTAGGAGCTGAAATCTGGATTATGCTGCTGCTGAACAGGGATTGTTTCAAATTGAGACAATATCTGGTGCAGTGTTACAGGCCATAACACTGTGCTAAGCAAAAATGTCATCACATGCTGACATTATGTATTGTACATTCCATCCTAATGGACTGATTAAAAACCTCATTGAAAATGTCAAGTAATGAAGTCACCAAAAGTACCTTATAGGAAAAAAGAAATGTTTTTGCGTGAATTTGAGTAGCTGAATAATACAGCCAGAAGCATGAACCAGTGCAACTTCCTACAAATAATCCTACAACCCTTCTGCTCACACAAGCAGTCCTATGTACCCATGTGTATAAATGGTTGAAGACCCTTAATAAATATGTATAATTGACAAACGTGTTTATTTGTTACCATAAAATTAACCAGAAACGAGATTGGTATTGTCGTAGGGTTCAAATCCTCTTTTGTAAATGGACTAGTTCTGGATGCAGCATTTGCTTCTCACCATTTTTTTTCCCCAGCTAAATTGACTGAAGCATAAGAAGATCATGCAGACTTGCCTAAAGACACCCACTAAGTCATGGGCTCAACTCAGATTAGATCGCAGGAACTTTTGGGTTACCAGCCCTTTGATCAAGTCACAGGACCACATGGCCTGTTTATAGTCCTTTGATGGGAGACAATATAAATAGACATCAGGGAGTTTACAAAAAGGTTTTTTTACTTTTGAAAAAAAGTTTTACCCCAAGGCAAGGAGAATTGAAATGTGTCATAAATGGGTGTCTTGTATGTAGCAGCTGGGTAAAATAATCAAAGGGAGGAAAGGTTTTATTAGTGTATGTCAGCATCCATAAAGTAAGTAACTCTCTGAGCAAAAGATAACAAGATATCAGGGGTAACAGTGCAGTAAATATTACACAAGGCATACATACACCTCCTCACGAGTTACCTTATAAAAACAATTTCAGTAGCTTCACCCTTTATACATAGAGAATTACAAACTTACTAAACAATGTTGTTTTCAAAAACACATTGAAATATCCACAGTATAGAAAAAAGCCAGTTTTGCTGTGAGGGGCTATTTGTCACAACCAATTTATAACCATCCATTGCACTGAGGCTATGGAAACTTCTAAAAGATGCTTCAACATCTAGACAAGTATCTCTGGAAATAAGCCTACAGGTTTGTTTTGTCGTCATTCCATTACCTAGGATAACCTTTTAATCTTCTTTGTAGACAACCAGTCTCCCTGGCTGGTGCAAATGTTTATCCCCTATTACCATCATAACACGGGTCTCCCATATCTGATGATCTAGTTGCTGCTGCTTTGAGGAATGGACAATACTGGCCTTTCACAAACCTTCACGGAAAACATTTTAATACATTCCACACAAGAATGCGTCTATTGTCTGGTTGCTCTAGTGACCCAGTCAAGTTCTTTTTTATCTCCTGAGTACGGGGAAGAAGAGAAAGGAGCCAGGTCAAAACAAGAACCACACCAAATCTGGGATGGGGAGAGAGGGACATGTCCTCCTGAACGGACAAGAAAGAACAGAGCAGTGCTGAGATAAGAGCAGGTTCGTGTGCTGCCTTTCGAGTTGTCTTTGGAACAGAATTACAGGGAAAGCTTCACCCCTTGCTTCAGGAACTGCACCGGGGTACCAAAGGGGCAGAGTGCTGAGACAGAGGGAGTCAGGCATTGACCTGTCTGTGATTTCAAGGAGGCAGCCTGTAGGAAGGAAGTTAGCAATGTGATAATTGGTTTAAGATTAGCAGCCATGTTAGTCTGTATCCGTAAATAAGACGAGGAAGACTTTGTAGCACCTTAGAGACCAACCAGTTTAGTTCAGCATAAGCTTTTGTGAGCTATAACCCACTTCATCGGATGCATAGAATGGAGCAGAAGTAAGATGCATTTATACACACAGAAAGCAAAAAATAAAAGGGTTGTACATTAGCATACCAATTCTAAGAGGCTGTTTAATTTGGATGGGCCATTCTCAGCAGGAGAAAAAAGTACCTTTTGAAATTGATTTCTGTGTCTGACAGGAGAGATACAACTATTGGAGGTAAATTAACTAGGGAAATGCAATCAATTAGTGTAATGAGTGAACCATTCGCAAGTTCTGTTTAGTCCTTGATTTATTGTATCCAATTTGAAAATTAATTCCAGTTTCTCATTGGAGTCTGTTTTGGAAGTTTTTCTGTTTCAGAACTGACACCTTCTGTTCCATTCTATGCATCCAATGAAGTAGATTATAGCCCACAGAAGCTTATGCTGAAATAAACTGGTTAGTCTCTAAGGTGCTATAATGTGGTGCTTGGAAGTGATAGGGACTGAGACTTTGTGAAAGGTGTAAGGGTGGGGGGATGAAACGGGAAGCAGAGACCCCTGTTACCTAGCAATGGTTGGGGAGTAAAGAGACGCTGACTTTTTTTTCAAGTGAGAAGGGGGAGACAGGGCCCAGAGCTTGTTTTCGGGGTGTGGGGGAGAGGCAGATATAATTTTTTGCTGGCTGACAAAGGGAAGCCTCGTCACCAGTCTTAGCATGTCTTTTGGGCACCAGCTGCCACTGGTAGTAACCAGTTACCCAACCTCTTCAAGGCACAGATCATGCCTTCTTTGCACCGTGCCTAGCCCTTTGTGAGCACTACTACTAACAATATGCGTTATCCCTGGCTATTTCATGAGACTGCAAGTGACGACAGTATTTCCTGTGAGAACAGAACTTACTGGCAGAGAGAATCTACAAGGCATTTAGCTGGAGAGACAGCAAAGCAAGTAAAGTGACATGTTATGAGAAAACACGAAACGAGGGCATTAGCATACATGACTCCTTTCATTATTCTTTTATTAAATGCATAATGCAGAGTCTATTAAGTATTGAGAGCTCTTTTATTAATGTTGCTTCTGTTACTGAATGAGGGAGGTTGAGACACACACTGGGATAAGGGGAACACACTGGTCTGAGGGAAAAATTCTACTCTCTGATCTGCACTGATGTCAGGAGCTGTTCCAGATGCAACAGACATGAGTCACCATGGTCCAGTGAACTGAGCCCTGGGGTGGGGCTAATCCCAGCTCTGCCTCTGTGTGGCTTTCCCAAATTACTTAGGCCAGAAGTCTCACCATTTAATGTGCCCCTAAATAAGTGGACTGATTTTCGACATCTGTACCTCCCATTGACTTGTAGGCTTTTGAAAAACCAGCCCCCTTTTATTATCTCTCTGCATTGTTTTTCCCATCTGGGAATGGGGATAATTGGTTGGTTTCTTACACCAGCACAGAAATATACAGGCCAAGCTTCAGGAGAAAGGTCCAGTGGGCTTCAGGGGATCTCACCAGGCCCAATCGGTGTGCACCGTTTGCAAGGTCACTCCTCCTAGTTTTCATCTAACTTGGCCTTATAATACTGTACAGAAGCTGAGCACGGTTTCAGGAACTCATGGAGCATAGAAGAATTCATAGGTTTTTGGTGAGTGTTAGTTCAGAAAGGCAGATTCTGCCTGAGTGCAAAGACATCCAAAGTATGTCACGGCGTGTGTTATGCTGGACTGTGCACGGCCATATTTCTGACTAATTGCCTGGGTTTCCTCAGAGCATTGGAATTAGAGGGTGTAATGCCCAAATTTGAATATTACCCTGCACTCTTATTGTGATATGCTGTAATCCAGGGTTAATTAACCTGCATTCATGAGTGCATAAATGGAGGGTCCAATGCAGCAGACCAGAGCTTTGAAGCAGAAGCGCAGCCACAGTGACAGGGTAAAGAGCTCTGCCCTGGGCTCAAACCACCCCAAAATGGTAGGGAGCAGGAGAAGACATCACGCAGCAAGATGTGAGCTCCGAGCTGCTGGTAGAGAACATGAAAGAGGCCTTCCTACAGAAGCGGAGAATTGGAATGTGTCATACATGGATGTTTTGTATGTTCCAGCTGGGGTAAACTAATCAAAGGGAGGAAAGGTTTTATAAGCATATGTCAGAGCATCCATAAAGTATGTAAGTCTCTGAGCAAAAGACAACAGGATACTAGTGCAGTAAGTATTGCACACAGCATATATACACCTCCTCACGAGCTGGGAAACAGAGTCTTGCACGGAGATCACAGGTTTACCGGTCCCCGGGCAGCAGAGAACAGAGGCAGAGGGCTGACAGCAGTCAATAACTTAAGAACAAATGAAGAATTCATTTAAATACCTTTCATTGACCTTGCCCCAGATGAGAGCTTCAAATCAGATGCCAAAGAGCATGAGTTTCATCTGAGCTGTTGTATAAATAGAGAGGGCTTAATTACCCTCTAACTTGCACTTAGGGTGACCAGACAGCAAATGTGAAAAATTGGGATGGGGTGGGGGATAATAGGAGCCTATATAAGAAAAAAAACCCCAAATTGGGACTGTCCCTATAAAATTGGGACATCTGGTCACCCTACTTGCACTAGTGTTAAGCAGCAGTAGATCAGGCAGTGTGGCCCATGGACTAGGGCATTGGAACAGGGCTTGGAAGACCCAGGTTCAGTCACTGACTTGATCTGCAAATGGGTTTATTGTTCTGCATGGTTCTTTTCCACCCCACCTTTGGTCTGTCTGTTTATAATGTATGTTCTCTGGTCCAGCAACTGTGTGTTTGTACAGTGCCTAGCACGAGGCCCCGATCTCCACTGGCATTACCGTATTACCCATATTAACTCCATTGAAGCCAGTTAAAGTGGTGTAGAACCCATGTAAATGAGAGAAGAATCACATTCAGAATGGATAATACTTTCCATTTCTATTGCACCTTCCAGCCAAGTATTTCAAAGCTGTGTACAAATACGGGTTATATTTACACAACATTCAAACACACTAGCTCTCATTGAGAGTACAAATAGCAGTAGCACCGTGTTAGCATGGAGAGCAGTGCTGGAGGCGTGGCTTAGTTGTGCTGATTACATACCCATTGGCTTCAGGTGGGTTTGTATTCCTCACGGCTAAGCCATGCCTCTATTGCTGCTACTCTGCTATTTATACTCATGGTTCCTTGGTGCTACTGAGCAAGGAAATCACACGCCTAGCTCATAGTTTAGCCATGGAGTCATTCTCACAATATCCCGCTGAGATTGGTTATGGATTAAATACCCCCATTTTACAGATGGGGAAATTGAGACACTGAAAGGTTAAGGCATTTGTCCAAGGTTACAGAATGAGCCTGTGTCAGAGGCAGGCATAGAACCCAGAAGTCTGGACTCTCACTGTAACAACTGGACAATAGAGCCAGGTGAAAAGCTGGACTGGGGGATGTGTATGCTGCACTTCAGAGTGACTACACCAATGTAAGCAGTATCAGGATGAGATCTACTCTGACATCTGGTGGTGAATTATGGGAACTGCAGTGAGTTGAGGAAAATAACTTCAGGACTGATCTATTTGCATAGGCACACCCACCGCGCCTAGCCTGAGCTCACAGCAGCCCACATGGCCACTTCGGCTGATGTGGGAGCCCCAGTTTCTATGTTATTGGGGCAGGAATGATAAAGTGTTGTTACCCTGATTATGTGAATGAAGGACTGCGGACCTGTACTTGGCCCTTGTTATGATGGAGGGACATCATCTAGGTAGCACCCACTGAGCAAGGGACAAGTGTTTCCGAACACTCTGAATTTGAGAGAGGCTATGGACAGGTACTTATACCTTTTGGTGAGGGCCTTGTCTAAGGGCCCTACAGGCCTATTGCACCTTGCCTCTCTTCACTGTGGAATGTCAGATCTAATTTCTGATTCTTTTAAGAGTCTAGATTCAGTCTACTGAGCTGAATTTACTTTAGGTCCAGTGATGCACCTGCACTAAGGCCCCCCTCCTAAAAGCTGAAATCAACTAAGAGCTGAACTCACTAAGCACTGTGTTAAGTAAGGGGGCCTGAAGGTCTATTGCTGAGCAGCTGATGGAGCCGAGCAGTTCCTGAAAATATTACGGAGCAGCGCAGTTTGGGTGTCAGCTGGCAGGGCAGCCAGCGGAGCAGTTTGCGCAGCTGGCAGAGTGGCTGGCACAGCAGCGCAGTTTGGGTGTCGGCTGGCAGGGTGGAGCAGCTGGCAGAGCAACTGGCAGAGTAGAGCAATTCGTGGGACAGCTGTGGACCACATGCACTGACCAGGAACAGAGACTCTTGGGCTGTTGGACTTTTGGGACTACTGAGTGACTTTTTGGGGTTGTGGAACTCAAGAGCCAAAGGGAAGGACACAGCCTATTTGTTGGGAGGGGGGCTTCTGGTTCATGGTTTGTTTTATTAATCCTGTTTGTGGTGTTTCCCCAATATAATGCCACATTGTTTCTCTCTGTTATTAAAAGGCTTTTGGTACACTCAGACTCTGTGCTTGCGAGAGGGGAAGTATTGTCTCTTAGAGACGCCCAGAGTGGTGGTATATGGTTGTCCCAGGTCACTGGGTGGGGGCTTGAGCTGGTTTTGTATTGTGTTATTGGAATGGAATCCCTGGATACTGAACCCGGCCCTTGTTGCTGCCAGCTCTGATGGGCAGAAGAGTTACACCTGTATTGCCTCCCTGTGGTCACTCATGGGCACCCCCTTCAGGCTCCTGTCTTCTCAGCCACCACTGCTTTTAGGCAGAGACCCACATCTTTCTCTCTCCTGTCCAGGGTTTTTTCCAGGCTTCTCAGTTCTTTGCCGACACTGTGATGTTCCCAGCAAGCCAGACTGCCCAAACAGGCTAGTGTCTGCACTGGGCTTAGTCTATGAACAGTGTATTGCCAGCAGTCACAAGTCACCACACAGTAAACACATTTATTCTTAAGGTAACAGCATTACAGAAAAAACATAAAACTCAATCAAAGTGTCTATATGGAAGCTAAAAACATCTTTTCCTCGCCCCTCTGGGGGACAAAAGGTCCTGTTTTTGCTGACTTCCCCCACCCGTTTTTTTGTTGACTGTTCACTTAAAAATGTTCTGAGCATCTTGACTAGCCAAGACAACAACACTATAAGAATCTAAAACTTCCAACAATGTTGTTTTGAAAAACAAACCAATTGAGAAACTTTATGTGGGTTCGGCAAAGGAAAAACAGCATAAAGAACATGCACCATAGGATATTAAAAAAATTATAATACTAGCAATAAAAAACTGCCTTGTTTCACTAGTGTGCCCCTGCCAGAAAGAATGGTAAAGATCCCAAGCTCTCTTTAAATATGCATGCAGCCTCACAGCATTGTAAACTCACTATTTGCTACTCAGTACCTGCATTAGCTGTGGACTCTTTCAGATACTTACAATAAGAAAAATGTGAGACCACTGCAACACTGCTAGATATTGAACTTTCAATAATATCCTTAGTATGAAGTCTGTCAAGCAATTACAAAAATTAATTGCGATTAATCGCATGATTTAATCTACTTCAGCCAATCGCTTAGCCAAACAAGTTTGGTTATACTTAGCAAGAGATAATGCTGCCCATATCTTGTTTACAATGTCACCTGAAAGTTAGAACAGGTGTTTGCATGGCGCTGTTGTAGCTGGCATCGCAAGATATTTACATGCCAAATGCACTAAAGATTCATATGTCCCTTCATGCTTCGACCACCATTCCAGAAGACATGCATCCATTCTGATGATCGGTTCTGTTTGATAATGATCCAAAGCAGTGCAGACCAACACATGTTCATTTTCATCCTCTGAGTCAGATGCCACCAGCAGAAGGTTGATTTTCTTTTTTGGTGGTTCGGGTTCAGTAGTTTCCACTTAGGAGTGTTTCTCTTTTATGACTTCTGGAAGCATGCTCCCCACCTGATCCCTCTCAGATTTTGGAAGGCATTTCAGATTCTTAAAACTTGGGTCAAGTGCTGTATCTATCCTTAGAAATCTCACATTGGTACCTTCTTTGCACTTTGTTAAGTCTGCTTAAATATAGTCTGTGAAAATATTCTTAAAATGAGCGTGTGCTGGGTCATCATGAGAGACTGCTATAACATGAAATATATGGCAGAGTGTGGGAAAACAGAACAGGAGACATATAATTCTTTCCCAAGGAGCTCAATCACAAATTTAATTATTACATTATTTTTTAATGAGCATCATTGGCATAGAAACATGTCCTCTGTAATGGTGGCTGAAGCATGAAGAGGCATATGAATGTTTAGCGTATTTGCAACGTAAATACCTTGCAACACCGGCTACAAAAGTGCCAATTGAATACCTGTTCTCACTTTCAGGTGCTATTGTAAATAAGAAGCAGGCAGCAGCATCTCCCGTTAAGGCAAACAAATTTGTTTGTCCTAGCAATTGGCTGAACGAGAAGTAGGACTGAGTGGACTTGTAGGCTCTAAAGTTTTACATTGTTTTGTTTTTGACTGCAGTTACGTAACAAAAAAAAATCTACATTTGTCAGTTACGCTTTCACGGTAAAGAAACTGCACTACAGTACTTGTATGAGGTGAATTAAAAAATACCATTTCTTTTGTTTATTATTTTTACAGTGCAAATATTTGTAATCAAAATAATAATATAAAGTGAGCACTGCACACTTTGTATTCTGTGTTGTAATAGAAATCAATATATTTGAAAATGTAGAAAACATCTAAAAGTATTTAATAAATTTCAGTTGGTATTCGATTAACAGTGTGATTAATCATGATTAATTTTTTTAATCACGGTTAATTTTTTTTAGTTAATTGTGTGAGTTAATTGCAGTTAATCCACAGCCCTACTTAGTATACTTAATAGTAGACTTAGATTGCAAGAGTTTAGATTTACTAGTTGGCTTAGGTAGGCCAGGGTCAGTCTTTTTGTTCTCTCTGTGTATATCACATAGCACAGTGGGGTCCTGGTACATGATTGCAGCTCCTAGATGATTCTCCAGTATAAATAATATTAAATAATATCCCCTGTGAGTATTGGAGACAGTTTTTAGGGACTGACCCAAAGCCCTTTAAGTCACTGGAAAGGCTCCCATCAGGCCCTTTATATTTTTAATACATAAATAAATCACTGAAATAAGTAAATGTAAAGGTGACACGCCCTGGTGGATGCTTTGGTTCGGGCCAGGTGCTGAAGGGATACACACCGTGTTATTTGTGACTGTTGCATGAACCAGAGCCCAGCACCTATATGAGACCTCGTTTGAAAATACATCCCCTGTTGCGTGTGCTGAGCTCTTGAAAATCTGCTTCTGAAAACCTGGCCCCATGTATCTCTTGTTAGCGCTGTCCTGGGAGCTCACATGGATTCTGACTTTAATGTTTGCAGGGGGTATTACTATTTTTTGTTCTTCAGGGTGGCTTTTGACATTTGGGGCTGGGTAGGTGGATGTGATTGTAAACAGCTCTGCCATTTGCCATTTTTCACCCAGAACCTAGGGAGCGGCCAAGTTAAAACCTGGGATGTATCACCAGTGTGTGTGTGTGAGAGAGAGAGGGAGAGGGAGGGAAGGAGCGAGCAGGAAAGCCTGCAGAAACTGCCATAAATGTAGGTTAGTGGTTTGTCACTGGGTCACTCAGGGGTCAGGCATTCCAAGGGTTGGGGCAGAATCACTGGGGCTCACGCAGGGCTGGGGCCACAGCACTGGTAACTGGTTTTAAACTAGTATTTTAAAGTTACAAATGGCTTGAATTGTTTTCATTGCAGAAGAAAGGACAATTTAATAAAAGCAATGCAAGGCTGGCCATTCTGATTGGACGACGTGACTTTTTCCCCATGACCTAATCATGCCTGTTTAATATAATAGACCAAGGTAAACTGCTCGCTCAAATGATCTGTATTGCCCGATTTCATTTAATCGACTTTGGGTTTATGGCGAAGAAAGATTTAAATGGAAGTAATGACCTGCGTGTGGCTTAGGGCAGTGGGTTTCAAACTGTGGGTCATGACCCAGTACTGGGTCACAGAATGGAAGGTACTGGGTTGGAGCGGCTCCAATTGGCACTGCTGAACGGGCCATTAAAAGTCCCATCAGTGGTGCTTGCTCCCACCCCAAGCACTGGCTTTCCAGCCAATGGGAGCTGTGGGGGTGGTACCAATGGGAGCTGGACCTGCTGCTGGCCACTTCTGGAGCGCAGGGTGGTCTCCGTTGCCAGGACAGGTGGGAAGCCTGCCTCTGCACCTCAGCTCCGCCGCTGACCAGGAGCCGCCATAGGTAAACCCATGCTCCAACCCCCTCCCCCAGCCCTGAGCCACCCCTCAAACCTGGAGCCCCTTCTTGCACCCCAAACCCCTCATCCCCAGCCCCATCCCACAGCCTGCACCCCCTGCCCAGAACCTTGACCCCCCTCCCACACCTCAACTCCCTGCTCCAGCCCAGAGTCCCCGCCCACACCCTGAACCCCTCACCCCTGTACCCCAATCCTATTTCTCAGCCCTGAGCCCCTCCCACAACCCCTCATTCCTAACTCCGTTGGGTCACGGGAATCAACAAGTTTCTTTGACTGAGTCACCAGAAATAATGTTTGAGAACTACTGGCTTAGGGCTTGCTTACAGCAGCATAGCTGTGCCACTGCAGCGCTTCAGTGTAGACACTACCTGTGCCGGCAGCGTAGGTAAAGCACCTCCCCGAGAGGCGGTAGCTAGGTCAATGGAAATATTCTTCTGTCAATCTAGTGTTGTCTACAGGGGGATTTAGGTCAGCTTAACTAAGCAGCTGGGAGGTGTAGATTTTTCACACCCCTGAGAGACATAATTATGCCAACCTAATTTAGAAGTAATTATGCGTTAGAACTAAGGTGACCAGACAGCAAATGTGAAAAATCGGGAGAGGGGGTGATGGGTAATAGGAACCTATTTAAGAAAAAGGCCCCAAAATCACGATTGTGCCTATAAAATCGGGATATCTGGTCACTCTACTTAGAACAAGGTACTAGGAATATCCTAAACTCATTCCTTCCACTGATTTTCACTATATCTTTTGTCTGGTCACTTCAGGGTCAATTTTCTGAAAGTTTTAGTTTTAGCTGCTTCTATCTTTGGGTGCCCAACTGAGGTTCAGGTTTCCAATTTGAGCCCCAAACTCTCTGTGCCTCATTATACCTGTCTGTGCAAAGAGGTTAACAACAGTTAACAATAGTGCAATAAATTTTATATGGATATACAGCCTTTTTTTCCTTGAAGGATTCCAAAGCCTCTTTTAAAATTAACATACAGTTTACAGAGGTCACTTTATCTATCACTGAAGTGCAGCCAGCTTTGGGGTGATCTGTGATAAATATTTAACATTCCATAGCAGCAGGAAGTGGAGAAGTGTCCCTTATCCAACTGAAACTAAAGGGTGGTTTTAAATGGGCAGGATGTAGATAGCTAGATTGGGATTTTGTTAATACTTGGCTACCTCACAGGGCTGTCCTGTAGCTTAGTTACCTATTTATAAGTATTGCAATCCTCAGAGGAATGGCACTATAGAAAGGGAATTTCAGAATCTGCTCTTGCAAACTTGAATGAGTTAAACATTATCTGATAAGAAGTCACTGTTTTGGGTTTTATTTTCAAAACACCCCATGTGCAAATGAATAATGCAACATTCAACCTGTTGAGCAAGTGGCCGTGTACATAAGATGCTGTTTACTCAAGATACTTCCATCAAACACAAGCAGGTTGCCTAACTTAAGTTTGCAAGCAAACGTTACAAGACCACCATTGCAACAGGTACTGACCTAAACGGCTGCAGGCAAAAGGTTAGGCATGGATTAGAGCTAAATGTGACATACGTCAATCATAAATACAGGGGCTCCTACAAAAATACACTTTGAGGGGGAGAGGAGGGATCTAGATGCTGCTGGAAATACAACTCCTCAAGAAGCCAGCAGGTGTAACACTGCTAGGGAATAGTTGCTGGCAAGGGGCAAAGCTGAGGGAGAGTTAGCTGTTGATGAGAAATCAAATTCTGAGCTTGTGGGGGAGGGGAAGAGGAGGAGGTGGTGGAGAGGGAGGAGGAAGGGAGAAGAGGAGCACAGGGCCTGGAGGTTCAATTGATCATTGCTTAAACCAGTCTGTCCTGAAAGGTCACACACAATTGTACCATTGCATAAAATCCAGATCTGACAAATGAAGCTTTTTATAAGTCCTATGATATAATATATCAGTTCCTCTCGACAAGAAAGTCATAAAGTCATACCTGAGAGGTAATCAGCCGATGCGTCATAAGGAAAAGTTGCTAGGGTGCATACATTATTGTGAAAGCGCTGGTACTGGAGATCTAAGATGTAAAGCTAATAAAATACTTGCTCCACACAGGAGTCATCAATCTGTCAGGGCTGGACCCCACTCCCACAAGGCCCGGCTGTGGAATGTAGTCATTTTGAAAGTAATGTTCAAAGTTATGGTGCTAGCAGAGGAAGCAGCGCAAAGCCCTGTGGCCTGTGCAGCACATCACACCAAAATGATACTTCAGAGGCCCTGAATTAGATGGCAAGAAACCCAGAATTATACACTGCTGTCCAACCGCAGCCCTTAACCCCTCTTCCCTTGTCCTACCAGGTTGCTCTATACAGGAAGGAAAGATTTGCTGGTTGGGTGGCTAGGGCAGTGAGATTCAGGTTCTATTCCCATCTCTGTGCCCTACCTGCTGCGACCTCCAGCAAGTCACATCATCTCTCTGGGCCCCTGTCTCCCCTACCACCCATTGTCAGCCTTGCCTGGTTAGAGTGTAGGTGCTTCAGGTGCATCAAGTGTTTCCTCTTCTTTGGGGCACAGAGCCTAGCACAATAGGGCCGTGATCTCAGTCCCGATTCCTGTGCTGAGCAGAGCATGTCAGATTGGCATTTGGTTTCCCCACGGTGTGACATGACCTCAGTGTGACCCACCAGCTTTTCCTCCCTACCTTGTAGAGAGTGGGGCTGTTTGAGAGGCTGGGGAGTGGCGGAGATGAAGGTGGAGGTGTTGGGGTACTCTGTTAGGGAATGTCAGAAATAAAAGTTCGGCTTCAGTTTTGCATTGCCAGGAAACTGCTGCATTTATTTCCTCTGAGCAGCGGACGGAGGTTGTTTTTCTGTCTGTGGAACTTTGTATGTTACTTGATTGTCAAGGGAGCGTAGAGTTTAGGGTCACTGCTCTCGGTGGGGGTCAGATACATCAAAATAAATGATGGATACACTTCACCCTCCATTCAAATAAACGATGGGGTGGGGAATATCTCTGGTCATATTAAAAATGCACAGCACAGACAGGGGCTGTATGGTTCACTCGCACAAATGAGTGTTCTCGTTTTGCCACTGTAATCAAGTGAGCACTACAAAATCAGTACTATCCAATATGATTCTGACCCACAGAACATTATTACAAATGCAGTCAAATGAGTGTAAGCCTACATCGCTTTCACTTGTGGAAGGCTTTACACAGTGCATTAAGGAGCAAGAACAGCACACAAGGTAAAGCAGGGGATGGTTCCCTGAGGGAATCTTTCCATAAACTACAGAGGACTTTGGATCAGGGTGGGAGGTATGGATTGGGCCTATTGGTGGGTGAATGACATTGAAGTTAATGGGAGTCTTGAAACTGATTGCAATGGTAGCAGGACTGGGGCCACACCACAGAGGAGTTTATACACAGGGATTAAGTGTATTGCAGCAGTCTGTACTGGTTCCAGCATGCGAATAAACAAAAGAAACAAGTTTCCATGTATGAGGACTGGACAAGTATTTACCACCCCAAAAGTCAATATTTTACTAGAAGTAGGAGAGCTGGGAGAGCTTACGAAACCGATGTATTTTGTTTGTAAACAAGCTTCAAAGCTTTTTTTTTTAATATGACATGTTGTCAGCTACTAGTATTTACATTTATTTTTCATGGGGAAACAGTTCCCAGAAGGATGAAGATGGTGAATTTATGACCCTAACAAAGAGGCGGAGTCACCGCCAACCCCTGAGTGTTCAGTGCACATTAAACACCATGGAGCAAAGTTTGTTTGCTGGCATACTGGGCCCAGATTCTGAAAGATGGTGTCTACTGTTATGCTGCTGAGTCTGTACTTAGATACTGAACTATGTAGCCTGATTTTCAAAAGGGTACAGCAGTTCCCAGGGAGGGCAGTGGGAGGTGCTGTTTGGGGCTTGCCACTTTTTTTGTGAGTCATGCACTGGAACATGGATCTAAGCTTTAGGAACCCATGTCTGTAAATCTTAGCTCAAGTAAGCGACCCTGTGCACTCCTCTCAGGCTCTCAAAGCACTTTCAGAAACTTTAACTGTTTAAAGCTTCACAGCACCTCTGTCCAGTAAATAGGAATTAGACCCATTTTACCGAGGGACAAACCCAGGCAGGAAGGGGTTAATGCTAAGGTCCTCAGAGCTGTGCAGAGATAAGTACTGAAATCATGGGCCTAAATATCTTTGAAGATGTGGCAACAGCAAACCAGTAGCTAAGTCTGGAAGGGAATTCAGGAGTCCTGTGTCCCAGCTTTTCTCCTAGCTCCTCTTGTTAACACTCCCTGCTTATCAGCAGAAAACTAGAAAGGTCCTCTAAGCTCCCACTCCAGCCTCCATAACACCACATTCTAATTTTCAAATGCTAAAATAAAGTGGATACAGACATGTGCTTTATACTCAACCCTCCTGCCTACCTAGGCATTGAAATAAAAAAGATGAGGTAGAAAACTGAAAGGTCCCAGAAAGATCACCAACCACATGTAACTCTAGAGTAGGCAATTTTTATCTTACCCCACATATTATTTGTTTCTTGTTTTCACAACTTCAAATGAGCTGTTTATTATCCCTGCCCTCCTGGGCCAGGATATCCACAAAGGTTCACCTGCCCCAAATGAAACAGATTATGTAATTTTTACTTTTTTACTATTTCTCATAAGTAGGACATCACTGCAGCACAACTCAAGGCAATATGACCTTAAAGTAGCAGCTTCATATAAGCAAATCTAAGCTGTTTAGCTACTGCTGAATACTGCCCTACAGATAATTAACAAGGCAAGGTTTACTCTTTCCTAGAAAAGCAACATAGTTCAGTAGATAAAACATGAGACTGCAACTCAAGCAAACAAACATCTAAGCCTGGCTCTACCAGTAGCCTGTTGTAGGACCTTGATCAACTCACATTTTGATCATGGTGATGATACTTGCCTCTCTTTGTAGAGCTCTTTGAAATAACTCAATGAAAAGTGCTATCTACATAAGAACTCAGTGTCATTCCCAGCAGTCATTGCTACACAGCAATTTTGTGATGCCCAGGGCAAAGGTTTACACTGATAACACCAAACATATTTCATTCGGGAATTCTGGTAGCCCTTGAATCCCAGTGGCACAGCCAAGTGACTTCGTGCTAACTCCCTGAGCCCTCTAGTCCCTGCTTCCACCCCATTGAGTTGTCATCTCCTGTGCTCACATGTTATAATCTCACACTAATTTTAAAGGAAGGCTAATCTGTAAGGAATTGCAAAGGGTAGTACAATGAAAAGCATGACACTGTGGGGGAATGGTATGTAATGAACAAAAGGGATATGAGGCTGGATTTCAGAGGAAAGCTTCCTGGTGGTGAGAGATATTACTGGAATGGCTCTCAGACAGCCAGAGCCCAAACCATATAGCAATGTGTGCTCTTATTCTGAGATGTGTTGAAATCAGTGGGAGTCATGTGGAGCCAAGTATTGCTCAGGATCATGTCTTAGTAAAACAGAGTCAGCACCATGACTGTTGTCAGAAGTGAGTAAGAAGCCAGTGCGGTGGGTGCTTTAATCAGTATATTCTCAGCTAAACTGCACTGGAACTGGAATCTACCCAACCCTCCTCCACAGTCTGGGGCATGGCTCAGATGATGTGATATTGGCCTTTTCCATCTCTAGTGATTATGATTCTATGAGTCATTTGGAAAGGGGAGATCTCAGCTGTGGTGTTTCATTGGTTTTATTTGCTTGTTTGCTAAAATGGAATCTGGTGGGACACAAACAAGGTCTCTCCTCCTCTGTCAATTTGTCTCATGTATGTGTTTTTACACCCTCTCTTCAGAGATGGACATCTGGCTCTTTGTTTCTCTTTTGCATCCTGCCCATTTCTCCTGCTTCTCTCTCTTTTTCTCCATGGTTCTCAAGGTTTTCTAAGGCACATCTTCTTTAAATCTCCTCCAAGAGGGGGATTGCTTGCAGCAGGTAGGAGAACCATTACCTCTGTACTGCTACTTTCCTCAAGCCCAGATTTGTTACAGGTGTTACCATCTCCGAGCTGTTCAGAAGACAAGTGTCCACATCATGCAGATAACTTAGAGACTGAACGGGCATGTAGATGACCCATGGTCATCCTTCCATTTCTTTATCAAGAGACATGAGCAGTTGAAGTGAAGAAATTTGCATTGTCACTGCTTGTCTTGATTATCCAGAGATAGCTCCTGCTAGCACCCTTAACGAGCACCAAATTTCAATAAAAAGGCAAACAAATTGACCAGAGAGGGTCTCTTTTCTCTCTAGCCTACACTCCTTGCATTCTGGCTCCCTCTGCCATTACTCATTATTATAACTCTGTAGGCTAATTTCTCAGCTCTTGTAAATTGATGTAACTTCAATGAGGTCAATGGCACTATGTTGAATTATACCTTCTGATTACATTTGGCCCTATAATTATGTACTCTAATGCTAACCGTTGTTTTAAGATGTGTGAGATGTACAAGCTGTAATATATTGTGCTGGTTGGGCTAGTTACCTGTGTTTCTTTTCTACCTTCCCATGTTGATGTTTGTTAATATTGCTCCTGATTGGATTGATTTAGGCCTGATTTTCTAAAGCAGCCTCTAATTTAGTGTGCCTCCATTTTAGAATGATCCATTTTGTGCCCACTAATTTCTCAAGTTGGGTACCCAACCCTAATTAATGGGAAATTTAGAACACTTCAGCTCAAAGGCCTATTTTTCAGATGTGCTGAGCTTGCAGTGATCCTGTTGGTTTCATTGCAATTCCAGCTGACTTGAAAAAGAAGTCTGGGGAAGAAGGAGATCTAGCTTTACTGCTGTGTTACTTCACTTTTGCACCAGTAGACAGTGTAAAACTAGAGTAATACAGTGGTGACTCAAACCCAATAAGATTCAAGCGAGGAATATGCTCTTGTTTTGATTACGTAGTAGCATCATGCAGGCGATTTTGTGAGGACCTTACATTGGGGAGCAGTTACTCTCACAAATAAGCCCATTGGAGTCAATGGGGACTATTTATGGGAGGAACTGTTCATCAGTATGAGCCAGGGGTTCACAATGACCATAAAGCATTTAGTTTTAAATCTAGTCACCCTTCAAGGATGCTGTAGTTAAAGCCCAGTGCATGAATCAAAAAGCCTTATACATAGGCTTGAAGGATTAGATTTTTATTGATAAATTTTGGAAAATGTTGATTTCACTGTATGCACAAAAAACATATCCATCGCTAATAATAAAAATTCACAGATAGACCAGGTGAGTAAAATGCTGCTGGAGGACTTATTAGAGTTTGATGTAAGGATATTGACTTGGCAAATTATGACATACAATGTTGACTATGCTTTAACAATCATGAAGCTTTGATTTTTTGAATCTCAAGTTCTATCATTAAATAATTATTGTCTGACATGCTGATTGTCTGACCTTTCCCCCATAGCTTCTTATAACTGTGAAAATTAAAATCAATACGCTTTGAAAAAAATGCTTAAAATACATATAGAAAATTATTGGTCAAAATTATATATATAAAAAAATCTTGCCAAGCCTATTGATATACAAAGGGCCAGATTCTGCTCCCTTACATACAGAGAGAACTCACTCACCTGACTAGTTCTAGTGAAGTAAATGGAGTTACTAGAGTGACAAGTGCTAGGTTCCAGAGTATAAAGTTGAACTGGGCCCCAAAGGAGCAAATGAGGGATCGAATAGCATTGATATAACTTTGGAGGAAATGCTTTTTAATCGGATCACATGCTTCACTGTGCCTGGCAGCCACTTACCTGTCTGGTGAAAAACAAAAGAGAAATATCAGCTCCCGCACAAAACAAGAAAATGCTCTCCACAGATTTTGTCTCCCTTTTTTCGTTGAGTTTGCATATTTCACTTCTACAGGGGGAATAACAGCTGCGATCTTGCCTCATCACAATTGCAAAGAAACGATGATCCCCTTTCGCTGCATTTCCTAATTCCCCCAGTTCCTCTTTCAGGTTTATGCCTTTCTGTATGAAGCTGTCCTAGCAGCATGGAAATTAATTGAAACGAGTATGACTAAGAGGGGAAGACCCGAGAATGTCAGGATTTCAGTAGTAGCTCCTGAATTGTGTAAGTGCTATTTTTAAAGAGATTGCAGACAATGTTATGAATCATGGCAAACGTACTCAGCTAAAGACAGGCCATTTCTTCCCAAAGGCTGAGCCTGACTGTTTAGCATCTGACTTTAGTCTGACTATGACAAATTGCAAATTGATACTGCATGGGTCCTAATAATAACCACCACAGTTAGATGGTGCCGTTAATTTGACGCATTACCCAATCCAGAGAGGTGCCGTGCAATCACAACTCCCATTGGAGCAAAGCTCAGGTGATTACAGATTACTATAGCCTCCTCTTTTATGGCCTTCTTGATAACCACAACACTCCTTCAGCCCACAAAAAGTCCCACACACTCCAGAGTCATCATCTGACTAAGCCCCCATCTCTTTATATTATTCCACTTGCTCTCCCTGCACCAAAACACCAAATATGAGTTTCTTGTCCTCACCTTCAGGTCTCTCCATATCTCTTCCCCTCCCTACTTAGCCAACCTTCTTTCTTCTGGGGTTCATCCCTGCCTCTGCCTGGCCACCACCAACACCAGGCTTGATGCCCTGTTTGTCCACTCTTCTTGCCAGCACCTTTGGACTTTCTCCGATGCTGCTTTCTACATGCAGGAAACCCTTCTTGAGCTGTTTGGAAAGAATCTTTTTCTCCTACTGCAAACTTGCTCCAAAATGAACTGTCTAAGATCTTTCTTCTGTTCAAAAAGCAGAAAAAGAAAAAGAAAGGAAACAAAGAAAAGAAAGAGGAAAAGAAAAGTCATCCTCTTTATTCCATCATGCCATGCGGTCGCCCTCCTTAAGTAGCCATATCATCTTATTGGCAACTTCCCTCTCCTCTCTTCTCCTCTCCTCCCATCCTTCCTCAAGCCAGAGCTGGTCAGGAATTTTCTGCTGTAATACCTTTCCTAGTGGAAAATCAAAATGAAATATTTTGTTTTGGACTGTGTCAACATTAATATGTGTGCACCTGAGCTGATGCAGTGCTTCATGGGAGTTTTAGTTCAAGTGACTCATACCTCCATTTTCTTGCATGGGCCAAGTTCTCTGATTGGACTATATCACCCAGAATGAACTGCTGTGGTGCTTCATGAGGTCCAGTGACTGCAGTGCATCATGGAAGATGTAGTTTGGCCTAGGCCCCAGGCCTGTAAGGAAGAATGAGGGCACGAGGCACCCAAATAACATCTCCCTTAAGGTGCTGCAGCAGCTCAGGCAGACGCAGTTTGACATCAAACCTATCCAAACCAGAACTCAGCTCAGAAATGCTGGTTGGGGAAAGATAAGCAGGGACTTACCTGTGAAGGTCTTGAAATGCATGTGGTAAAGGGCAGGGAGCCAATGGAGCACATCAAGGAGAGAGGTGAAGTAGCTGGCATTAGAAGTGCAGAAGATGACTCTAGCAGAGGCATTTGGCACAGCTAGAAATTGGGAGAGAGGAGACAGTTGCTTCCATACCAAAGTTTCATGTGGCACTGCCCATATTTCTAGGGCATCATGGAGACACTGCTGGGTACAGGATGTGCCTCAGTGGAACAGATTCTGCTCTCATTTGCATCACTGTCGAAATGCTCGGCAGGAAATGGAGGTTGCTCAGTTTTCCAGATAGGTTTGTAATATATGTTCCCATCCCTCCCAGAGCATTTGTTAAGCACTGAGGTCCATGCTAAATATGCTTTACACAGATAAAATGTTCTATGCGTATGGCCTTCTAAGCATTCAGGGTCTCATTGATTTCAGTGGGTTTTTGGTCTGGCCCCCATTATGAGCCTAATCCTGCAAGTTGTGGTGTCTCAGCTGCTCAAAGGTTTTTTAGCTGCTTAACTTCCATTGAAATCCATGGAAGTCGAGTGCCTAAACACCTTTGAGGATCTGAGCCTGAGTGCCTATGATCTGTTGAGTACTTTCATCGCTCATTGATTTCCCATTGTAGTCAGTGAAGCGGAAGGCACTTGCTACTTTGCAGTCCGCACCTTTCAGGACTGGGCCCCTTGACTAGCAATCTGGAACATGTCAGACTTCCAGAGTTTAAACCCAGCCCTGAAAGTGCAAGACAGACTCCTCAAGTTTTAGTAATAGTTAATTATTGCACTTAAAAACTGGACTGGGTTTCCTGTTTCCTAGCTGACAGGTCTGGTTTCGAATGGCCGAGTCTGCCTGTGGTTAGCCCATCAGTATTGCAACTTGTTGCTGTCTTATTTACTGTCTGCATTTGTGCTGGAAGGCAACAGAAGGAGCATAGGGAAATCCCTTAAATCCGAAAGACTGAACTAAGCTGAAAATTGTCTCTTCTAACCCTATTATTAGGATTAGCAGAGCGACAGTTAGCCATAGAGGATGACAGATTGCTTTCCCAAGGGAAGATAAGATGGGTAGCTCTGTTTGTGGAAATGAGAGAAGTTTTGATGGCATGTCCAATAATAACATGTATAGTTCTGCCAGCTACTGCAAGAAAAGGCTAATCAAATCTCATGTTTCAAGGTGTAAATGAATAGCCACAGGATACAGGAAGGATTTTAAAGAAAGCTCAAGATGCAGGTTATACAATTAACATGATGGGGAATTTTGCCTTCCTCTGAAGCATCAGGCAGTGTAGTTCAGTGGATAGAACACAGGCATGTGGGGTAGATGACTTGGACTCTAGTACCAGCTCTGCAGTGAATGCACCGGATGGCTTTACACAAATCACCTAACTTCTTTGTTAGGGATGATAGAAATTTTGGGGGAAAATCCTCAAAAGATTCAAACACAAATTTTCCTCCTTTTTTAACCATCGATAGATCTCATCTCAATTTTCTGAATTTTGGTGCAATTTCAAAATTTTGAATTGCAAATAATAGGGGGAAAGGGAAGGAGGCAAATCTTTTCCTGACCAAGTCTGTCCTCTGTAGTTCAAGTTCTTCATCTCTAACATGTGGACAGTGCAGTGATCCTGCAGTGGTCATGGGTGGAAGAGGACCAAGTGGGAAATCAAAGATTTGGTCAATTGGACCAGATCTCTGTGGATTGCAGAGAGACCAGTCTACATGACAGCCTGGCATACAGTCACAATTATGAGTTCTGAAAGAAGGCTATACAGGGCGCCAACCCCGAATAAGGAAGTAGGAAGAAAGAAAAAGGAGAAGAAGAGATATTTTATACAGAGATAATTGAGATCTATGGATGACAAGCATGATGTAAAGGCTACGTGTTATTGCTATGATGCTTTTACAGAGTCATAGTAGTATATCTGGTAACACATCACATGGGCACAAACCTTTATACAGGTTTGAATAAAAGTATTTTCATTCAATTCCATGCTTGGCTGCTGACAGTTGATTTTTTTTGCTGTGCTAATGAAATACAGAAATATTAAAGATAATGAAGACATAATGAATAACAAGCCTTAAATATAGCGTATTTTAACATTTGAAATACATTCCTTCCAGGAACTCTGAGAATTTCTCCATTGAACAGCTCATAGTAACACAATTTTATCAGCCTCCTATAATATTAGCATCCAGAAACCCCAGCAGAGGCAGGGGCTCCTTTGTGCGTGACACTATTGAACCATACTACAGTAGAAAATCTTTGCTCCAGAGAGCTAACAGTGTAAGTGAAAGAAGCAGGACACGCTCTGGGATGAGGTTTGAACCTATGTCTCCAAGGGAGACTATTTGATCATCCTGAACTGCCTACCTCACAACAGTTTAGGACAGGAAGTAAAGAAGAATCCAATATTCAAATGAAACTGCAAGGGGATTAAGCTAACTAGAATATAGGCCCATTGGAATTCAGCCAGTTCACTGGGATTAACACCCACTAACATAATTAATGAGTCCAGGGTTTCAGGTTGACAGGTCAGGAAGACAGAACAATGCTCATCTAAGACTGGGGTTGGCCATTACCCATGAACAGAAGAGCGCCTGGTGCCACCTGTTGAATCACCACAACTTGTGTTTTGTTGTTTCTTGGAAATCTTCTAGCCAAAGACCAATCCATTTTCTTTTATGGGACCTGCCAAAAATCACAGTTCAAGCAGGGCCAAGGGCCTAATCCTTTTCCTACTGAAGGCAACCACACATCAGTGCTGTTCCCTGTGAAAACAGCAGCTGATGTCCATTCATGTGTATGTATTTCAGAAATCTAAACAAAAGGAGAGTTTCAGGGGTTTTTTCCCCATACAATCTGTTATTCACAATCTTGCTAGAACCAAGAATCAGAGAAACATAGGGCTGGTAGGGACCTTGAGAGTCACCAAATCCAGCCCCTTTCACTGAGGCAGGGTTTGTCACTGACAAGGGTTTGTTCTACATGTTCTTAAAAACCAAGGGCCACACGGCTTTGAAACATTTTGCTTTCACAGTCTCACTGCTTCCCTATGTGTGGTGACTGCTGGGTGTTCCTAAACCTGTACACTGGCACTCACAGCAGAAGGTGGGAGATGTAGTCACCTGTCCTGGAAAATGTATATCCTTAGGCACATTTTACGCACTCTCCCAGGGGCACAGTCCTGCTTTTACATGCTGCCTCCCAAGCCTGTCACACTGGGCCCAATTATGGGAGAGACCAAGTGTCTCCTCTGGTGCCCTGTGCACCCTCAACGCCTGAGGAAATCAATCGGGCACAGTTCCCTTTGTGCTGCTCCAGTTGTTCTCACATGTGCCGGTGCTGTGCAGAGAATCTGGAAGCCGCTGCCAGCTCTGTCTTAGAATCATAGACCATCAGATTTGGAAGGGACTTCAGGAGGTCATCTAGTCCAACCCCCTGATCAAAGCAAGACCAACCCCTTGCTTTGTGAAGCACAGAATCTAGCCTGGTGGGAACTCTGCAGGACCAAGACCACTATCCACAGCGCAGACTGGAGAGGGGAATTTGACCTGTAGCTGAGACCTCTCTTCCCAAGATTAAGAACGCTTAAAATACAGGAAAAATTGCGTCGTCTACTGTGGGTTTGCTACCCTGCCAGCTTCTCCTGCATTACACAATGAATACAACCATGCTTGTGAAGTACAACCCTAAATGAGAGGTAGTGCCAAGCAGCCCTACTCCTGGGGGAGCACTGGGTGGGCTTGTGCATCGAGGATGCTCCCTCCTGGGTGGGAAAGAGAAGTCTGCCTTTGTCCTCCCCTCACCATGCACACTCATACAGGGTCAAGCACAGCCTCACCTTCTCTTTCACTGGTGTCTTTGCAGTGTTCTACAGCAGGAATCTCCTTTTTCTGACACTAACCCAGCTCCGCAGGATCTTGTGAGGAGCAGTATCTTGGGTTCTTGCGTGCACATCTCTTAGCAGATTCAATGTTTATGTGACTGGGCCTGGCAGCGGAATTCTTTTCTGGATGAAGTCCAAGCCTATTTTAAGGGTGCCTAGGCCTTTTGCTGGCATTCAGCACAGGGGTGAATTACACTCTCTGTCAATGCGGGAATTGTTTTTCTGAAGTGTCCATTTCTCTGAATTTCAGGCAGCTCTGTGCTGCTAAACACGAGAGTGGAAATGACAGGTCTGGTAGTCCACAAATTATGACAGAGAGAGATGGTCATTTCGTTTAATGTGTGGCATGTCAGGAAATGTTTCGCTATCAGCGGACACAGTCTCTGCAGGTAAGAAATCCCCCAGGAACAGTGGAGAGCTGGAAAGGGCTGGTTTAAATGAGATTTGTTGAGACCATCTGCAGAATGAAGAGACAGTAGGTTCTGGGGCTTTGCAATGGGAAGGCAAACGTAAAGTCTGCAGATGCCATCTGAGCAGTTTCCTGGTTTCTTTCCCAAAGAGATGCTAACACTATGAAAGAGGCAGGTGGGGTTTTCCTGCTCTCTCGGTGTCCAGTTTCAGCAGCAGATAGAGTTGAAAAGTCCTGATGCCAGTGCTGGAAAGATAATCTTCCTTCATTGATCTGTTGCTGATGGGAGCCCCTGCTGTGTACTCTCCCTCTCACCACATCTTACTTGTATGTGAAATGTTAGGTTTCAACAGGCAGCCCTCTTTCTTAACCTGGACATTACTCCATTTCAGTTGCTTTATATCACCATGTACTGTGGAACTTCTGAAATGCTTCAGGGCCAACCGACTGTTGCTTAGATTTGCTCAAAGATCAGGGCATGAAGACATACTGACAGGTTCTTTCAGTGCCACTTTTTATTTTCTGGGAGGGAAAAATATGAGTCTCACATTTTTTTTTTAAAAAAAATTCTAAATCAACCACATTAAAAACAAAGGGCAGAGATGATTTCCCATGTCTACCCTGATATGACACACTGAGGCAGGTTACAACAGTGCCGGTCGGTTATGTCACACAATATGATGTGGTAATGCAATGTGATAGCAAGACAAAACGCAAGACCCTGGGTCAAAACAAGGTTGCTTTCAAAACTTAGCTCATTTCTACCCTTCCCGCGATGCAAGATACATTTCACCCGGAGTTAATGTCACAGATGCCAAACCAGCCCTTCAGTCCCAATCCCTGTAAGGGGACCAGACAGCAAATGTGAAAAATTGGAACAAGGGGTGGGGGGTAATAGGAGCCCATATAAGAAAAACACAAAAACTGGGACTGTCCCTATAAAATCGGGACATCTGGTCACCCTTGTAGCTCTTTCCTGTAGCTTCGGTTGGCATTTCTGGTTTCGATCTTTCCTGGGCAGCCAAGGAAAATGGAGGGGAGAAAGGGAGACAAGCGATGCTATTTGTGTGCCTTTACCTCCCACCCTCATCCCTTTCCTTTTGAATGCTCACAGAAGGGGCCTGATGAACAGCTCTAGGGATTTAGACTGGCACTTTTGGAAGTGCTGAGCATTGGCCTAACTCAGCTCCTATTGAAGGCAAACTCCACTTGGTTTCAGTGGGAGCAGAGTTAGGTCAGTGGTGAGCATTTTTGAAAAGCCCATCCTCAAATCCTCTGTGTAACATGAGCACCAGAAATATAAATTTCCTCAGCCAATGCCCCCCAACCCTGCCCTGGAGATGTACCCCCCGCCCCCAGGGCAAGAGGATGGTTTTAATGATAGTTATTAGGAAAAATATTGCAAATCTGTATTATTTGACTGTAAGAGGAGAGATGATCCAGTGGTTAAGAAATTAACCCATTAGTCTTAGAAGACTGTGGCTCAATTCCCTGCTCTGACACAGACTTCCTACGTGACCTTGGGTAAGACCATGAGCCTCTCTTTGCCTCAGTTCCCCATCTGTAAAATGGGAATACCCCATAGGCATTCTGAGGATAAAGACTATGAAATTATTTGAGATCTACTGATGGAAAGATCTGCATAACAGTTGGGTGTTATTATATGCCTCTTGTTTTATCTTGCAAGCTCTTCTAGGAAGGGACCCTGCCTTCATATGTGTTTTAAAAGCACATAACACAATGGTGTCCTGATCCTTCTGTGACTTCTGGCATGGTTTTAAATGGTAATAATCGTTTTTTCTCTCTGGCCTATTCCATGGTTGGGCTCATTGCCATCAAGGGGAATCGGAGACAAGACCAATATTGATTACCCTACACAGAGAATCTATGTAATACAGCAAGGTGCTCAGATGTTGTGGTGATGATAGCTAGCTAGACCAGGTGTGTATAGCACAGAGCTGGAATATTTAGATGGATGGAGCTCTCCGTTCCCACTATAGGGAAGGGTGGAGGGAAGCCAGCTATAATCAGCTTCATTTCCAAGAATTATAATCTTGCTTACCCATAGTTTCACCTGCTGAGTTACATTGCTTTAGCTGGAATTTATTTATGTTCTGAATGAAAGGAATGTCTGTGGGAATTGTGCAGGATATGCCCTGCAGGGCCTGGGTCCTCCTGAGTTTACAGGTTGAGGACTTTAGGTTGGTAACAAAATTCAGGTTTAACAGAACATAGTTTGTTTTCCAGACCAAGGGTGTGTGTCTCTCTCTGTGATAACTGAAGGGGTGATTACAAGTTGAATTGTAATATCTGTGCTAGCTGTAATCTAGGTAGCCTGGCTAAAAATAGTGGTGAAGCTGTGCTAGCACAGATTACAAAGTATGCACTTGTATTACTAGCCTGTGTGGATGGTTTTACTGCTGCATCTTTGAGCCATGTTAGCTAGATTAAAGCCAGTCTAGGTAGGCCTTCAGGAGCTTTGATTGCTATTCTGTTATACCTTTGATTGCAGGGGACTGGACTAGATGACCTCTCAAGGTCCCTTCCAGTTCTATGATTTCTATGATTGTGAGAAGCAGGCACTCTCAGGGTCCTGGTTTGCTCTGGGATCCTTCTCTGGAGTTTCTGTACCATGTGGAGAGAATTGGCCTGCCCTGAGCAGATCAAACCAGCAGTGGCCCTAGTACAGAGCTGATCTTGTGAGACTGCCTGACCAGAGCCGTGGTGCAGAGCTGACTTTGCAATGTGACCTGAGTGGTCCAGCAGACACAAAGAGACTGATTGCTCAGTGACTTGACACATGGCGGCAGTGGTGAGCTGACTTCATGACACCCCAAAGTACCAGGCCAGCAGTAGTAGGTGTGAAATCACAGAACTGGATGAGGCAACTGCCCACTGAAATGGGACCTGGAAATACCATATCTCTCAGGGATGGAGCAGATCAGCAGAGAAATGCCACCCCATGATATCTTTTGACTACCACTGTTAAGAAAATGATTGTTAGGAAAATGTAACTTAGAATGTTGTAGTATGATTTTAAAATAACCTTAGACTTATAATCTCACTCCCTGTATATGTACTATTGACCCCTAGCTTAACACGCATTTTAAACTTGCACTCACCCTGCCACAGATGTGCAGGCATCATAGTGTCTGAGTACCCCTAAGTGTTTTGAACCTCCTGTTTACCAGACATGTAAATGAAATAGATTAAGACCAACAATGGATGTAATAGCCATTAAGTGTTCCCACCTGTGTAAGTGGATTGAAAGTCCCCCTCCCTTATCAACACAGGGGTATAAAATATCCTCACACATGTATTGAGTTGGGCCAGTTGTTTGGGTGATAACCCCTTCTGACTCCTTATTGCTTGCAATAAATCTTGTTTTTCCAGAAGTCTACTGAGTTATGCCTGTCCTTTGAGGTGTATTGGACTGAACTCCAAAGGAAATAAGCAGTTTTTGCAACACCACTGAAACTAATTTGACCCATGAGTGGGGTCTGCAGTGGGACTAAGAGTTCTGGACCTCTGTAAGATGGGCATTCATTACTTTGAACTGTGGTGTTGACCAAATTCCTGATGCACTGATTTGGGTGGCTTGTTTTCTTGTATGGAGATAGGGCTTGTTTTGTTTCTTTCCATTGTTTTACCCCTTTTCTCACCCCCCACATAAAAATTATATTTGTGGTTCCATGTTCACCAAAGTGCCTTCCTGTGACTGGGGAAAAGCTGCCTGCAAAGGTGACCAGGGAGGTTTTATTTTCATTTCCTGGAGCCAGAAATGAGTATGGGGACCCAAGCTACAGTTTTATTTATTTTAGAACAAAATCAATAAAATTCTAGACAGACTGAGCCCAGTCCTTATTGGCGCCTGGCAGAAGGGTTACAGCTACGTAGAGGTTGCCTATTAATTTCTATGGTGGAAGTAGGTTTTTTTGATGTGGACTAAAATGGAGCATGCTGGGTCCTCTAAGAGCTACCAGGCTGCAGGTAACTGGGGTTTGGTACTTTAAAGCAAGGGAACGCTGGGAAATGTAGTCACCAGAGATACACTGGGAATTGTAGGCTGCTGCAAGGTATGCTAGGAAGGAGTGAGTAAGACTATATAAAGAGCTGCCACTTGTTCAAAACAGATGAGAGAGTTGCAAGGAGGGAAAAAGAAAACACCTTGGGAAGGGGGTGAAGGAAAGAGGCCTGAGGTAATATAGTACTGATGATCATTAGAAGCTCAGTGTCAGTTACTATTTAGGGGCTCCAGGTTGTTCAAAGGTGTGAAGGAAGCCCCTTTCAATCCCTGTGCCAAAATGGGAAGGATCAGTGTGGATCCCAGAGAAGAAGTTGGTACTACTGAGCTGGGGGTGGGTGTGGGTGTAGGAGCTGTTTAGTCCTGTGTTGTTAAGGTAAGAGACTGCTTAGCCATGCTTAATTTGTGCCAGGACTTACCAGAGCTGAGACCCCGGCACATCTGGGCTGGCTGCATCAGTTATGAAAGTAAAAAAATTGCTTAAGCCCTGGTATGTCTTTCATTACAAATTAAACACTGCTGTGTAGCCTGAGGAGAATCTCTGTGTGTAAGAATTAGAGAGGTAGCTGTGTTAGTCTGGAATTGCAGAAGTGACAAAGAGTCCTATGGCACCTTAAAGACTAACTAAAGCATTGAAGCATAAGCTTTCATAGGCTAGTAGCCACTGCATGCATCTGACAAAGTTCTGGAAAACTGCTCAACCATCCTGGAGCTGTTAAATATCAATTCAGCTTGCATCCTGTAAAATGGCTGTGCCAATAGTTGATCTCTCAGTGAGGGGGAAACCATATAAACTGTTCTGGTCACATCTCCAGAGCTAGGCAAAGCAGCATGTGGTTCAAATACAGCTCCCATTTAATCCAAACCCAGCTATTTCCCATTTCTGCTCATTGCTATTTGAAACATTGGTTTCCAAAACAAAACATTTTTGGTTTTGCAAAGCCTGTTGGGTTTCTTGTGAAATTTAAATCCTGGCAGAGTAATTGGGGTTGGGTGTCAGAACATCAACTCTGTAAAGTGCAGGAGTGGTTGAGAGGAATACAGGTTGTCTTGGGCCAGAACTAATCTAAATCCCTGATGTCTATGGGGAAATAACTTGTTCCTTGCTAGCCCTGCTTCCCCACAGTCCTTCTAAACCTTTGTGCAATAGGTAGTTCTCCCATGGTAGCCTTCTGCAAAAGCTGGCAATTCTCCCACCAGCTCGTTTCACAGAGATCACTGAACAGCTATCTGATGGTAACAGCCTATGACTTGGGCTGCTTTCAATTCAAGAAACTGGGTGCAATTCTTCACCTATCCCCTAAATCATTCAGTTCCTTCCTCTGTGCAGTTTCTAAGGAGTAAAAATCTGTGATAGTGAAAACTCTGGATATTTTAAACACTTTCCCAGGTTTTCCTACCCATCATAATTCTCTGGTTATCCAGTTTATAGTGGGAGTAAATTTCACCCTGTGAAGAGGGCCAGCATGATATCTATGCATCACTTGAGCCTCACTTAAACCCTCACACAAGGACTTTGGTAGCATATAGACCTGGCACTTCGCACAGGGGTGAATTTCACTCTGCACGATTTTATAACTACTATGACTCTAGCAATCAAGGACACTTGTGCAGAGGACACATCTTGAAGAGCTTATTACTTCGCACTCATCATTCACTTAAGCCCTTGAATCCTTTGTAGATAGCTATAGAGGGAGCAAATTCATGAGCTTGAAGACTTCTATGCTGCATGCTATTCATTTCCAAGGGAACAAACAGGAATGACTTTGAAAAGCTGAATAGCCTGTGAGCCAACTTATGGATTTTTCAAAGTCTGTGGGGTTTTTTTTAACTGCTTATTTAGAGCTCATCTATGTCTGGAGAGATTCCAGATTTCAGTCAATAGAGGATAGGATTTTCAAAATTGCTCAGCATTGGCCTAAATGTTCCCATTGATGTTCAAGAACATAAGAAAGGCCATACTGGGTCAGACCAAAGGTCCATCTAGCCCAGTATCCTGTCTACCGACAGTGGCCAATGCCAGGTGCCCTGGAGTGAGTGGACCTAACAGGTAAAGAACAAGTGATCTTTCTCCTGCCATCCATCATCCCCCTCTGTCAAACAGAGCCTAGGGACACCATTCCTTGCCCAGCCTGGCTAATAGCCATTAATGGACTTAACCTCCGTGAATTTATCCAGTTCTCTTTTAAACCCTGTTATAGTCCTAGCCTCCTCAGGCAAGGAGTTCCACGGGTTGACTGTGCACTATGTGAAGAAGAACTTCCTTTTATTTGTTTTAAACCTGCTGCCCACTAATTTCAATGGGTGGCCCCTAGTTCTTCTGTTATGGGAACAAGTAAATAACTTTTCTTTATTCACTTTCTCCATGCCACTCATAATTTTATATACCTCTATCATATCCCCCCTTAGTCTCCTCTTTTGCAAGCTAAAAAGTTCTACCCTCTTTAATCTCCCCTCATATGGGACTCGTTCCAATCCCCTAATCATTTTAGTTGCCCTCTCTGAACCTTTTCTAATGCCAATATATCTTTTTTGAGATGAGGAGACCACATTTGTACATAGTATTCAAGATGTGGGCGCACCATGGATTTATATAAGGGCAATAAGATTCTATCCCTTTTTAAATGATTCCTAACATCCTGTTTGCTTTTTTGGCTGCCGCTGCACACTGTATGGACATCTTCAGAGAACTATCCATGATGACTTCAAGATCTTTTTCCTGATTAGTTGTAGCTAAATTAGCTCCCATCATATTGTATGTATAGTTGGGATTATTTTTTCCAAAGTGCATTACTTTACATTTATCCACATTAAATTTCATTTGCCATTTTGTTGCCCAATCATTTAGTTTCATGAGATCTTTTTGAAATTCTTCACAGTCTGCTTGGGTCTTAACTATTTTGAGCAGTTTAGTATCATCTGCAAACTTTGCCACCTCACTGTTTACCCCTTCCATTGATGAACTTGAGATCAAGGGGAACCTTACCTCTGAGCTGAATGGGAGAAGAGTTAGGCCAATTCTGAGTGCTCTTGAAAATCCCAATCTGCCTGTTTTTTGAGCCCTGAAACTTGACATGGGAGTCTTACTTAGGACAGGTCTACACTTAAAATGCTGCCATGTGAAGATGCTACTACATGGATGGGAGAGCTTCTCCCCACTGCGTAATTCATCCACCTCTCCATAGCTATGTTGTCCGGAGAAACCCTTCTGTTGACAGAGGGCTGTCTATACCAGCAGGTAGATCGGTATAACTTTGTCACTCGGGGTGTGGATTTTTCACACCCCTGAGTGACATCATTATCCCAGGGTCAGTTGATAGCATAGTTGTGATCTTAGAGTTTTATAGAAAAGAATGGACCAAACTCTACCATCAGTGGGTTGGTACAGGTGGATTTGATTGCAGAATCTAGCCCAATAGATTCATATGAAGTTCATTTTATCAAATTAGGTGTAGGAATGTGCTAAAAGAAGTCAGAAGAAAATCGGTATTGGAAAACCTTGGAAACACAGCTTATCTTATGATCTGACATGAAAAGAATGTTGCTGTCATTTGGTGTGTCTTGTGGGAGCTTTCCTGGAGTATTATGTAATCTAAGTGGAGTCCTACTAGGGTACTATTGTACTGTGTTGAGACTGCCATGTAACATTTCCCATTCCCCTCTGGTGTAGCACTGTACCACTGGCAGATAGTATTGTGCAATGAAGATTATTTTGTCATCCTGAATCATCAGGTACTGGCCAATGCCAGGAGCATGGTACCATTAATTGCTACACATTGAAAATTAGATTCTGCCAAGTGCTGATCTTTGTCCCCAGTCTAGCAAAATAATTATCAATGAATACAAGCTTAGAATGTGTTCAGCTGAAGGCATTGGGATTAGTGTATAAAATTAAGTATGTATCTGGAATTGAACCTTGCAGACAGGGAAGACTAACACAGACAAGAAAAAATATGTGCAGTGGGAGAGTATGGGAAGATAACTGGTGAAGAGATTGGTGTTGGGAAGGTTCATGGGGGATAAGGGTTTTTTTAAGAATGGATATAAAGAAGGCTAGGAAGTATTGGCTCTGTTTGCAACAGGCTGCTGCTGTACAAATGGGATATGAGTTCTGACTGTGTAGACAGTAAAATAAAGAACAGGGTAATATGAATGTCAGTCAGTCTTGTAATGTTAAGGTTGATGAACAGATGTTTTGGGGGTTTAATTTAATCACTAGGACTTCAGTGCTGGTCTTTCTGCAAAAAGTCCTTAGGGGTTATTATGTCTTTGTTGTTTGATTTTTTGCATTTAGCTGTGTCTCTATTGGACGGTATTGAGAAAAATGGCAGCTCAATAACCAAAAGAGCTTTAACAGAGTGGATATCTGGAGAGTGACTGTGTTCTTCTTTCCTTTTTTTGTCATTCTTGGGATCTATACAACTTTTGTTTTGGGAGCTGTACATTGAATGCAATATTCTGGAGGAATGGCTCAGAAGGCCCTGAGTTCTAATCCTGGTTTTGACACTTGGTAGCCTTGAAAAGATCTGGTTCCATTTTCTTATCTGTGAAATAGGGACAATAATATTAACCCACCAAATAGATAGAGGTGTTGCAAGGTCAATATCTGTAGAGTGCTTTGTTCACATATAGGATATATATCAATATTTAAGAAGACACAAAACATTGAAAAATTGCATTTTCTATAATGCTTCATGGTCTTCCTGGTGCATTGGAAGTAAAAGGCATAATACTTAAAATGAAGCTATGTCAGCCAAATAGCCAATTTGATGTCTCGTATCCCGAACAAGCAATACTTGGTTGCCTTTTACTGTCTAACTGTTGGGGCTTTCTCCATTTATGACTGAACAATTGCATTATCATATAAAAATCACTTCCTATTCATGCCATTCTTAATAGATTTTAAATGCAGGGCTACTTTAGGAAAGTGGATTATAATAGAACAGATTATGCATTTTTCTTCAGCTTTTTAGGTGTCTCGTAACGACGGCTATTATTGTTGATGAGAGCGTTGCAGAGCAGTCGTGTAGCAACCACTTCTGAATAGCTCAGTGTCGAAAGCTTTAATTCTCCATTTAATAATTGTGAAACTAGTTAATACTAATTCTATACAATCATCTCCAAAGCTGCTTAGAAAGCGTGCATTCATGGATTTAGTCTGCAACATGGGGGAATGGCATGCGACATAATTACAAGGCCAAGAAAAGCAGAATTATAATAGTGATTAAATCCAAGCCTTGAACCCACACAAAGCCAGTCCGGGTTCAGGTCTGTGAACATGTTCTGAGGTTCCTAAATGTTTTCAAACAGCCTCTCCTTCCAGTCTGACTTCCCTCCCTGCTCCAGAACCATGAGACCCCATTACTTGCCCATGATTTGTCCGAGAGGCAGTGGAATCTGTTTTCAGGCCAGCCTGTTCCCTTCTGGGGCAGAGTGACTCCGACAGATTTAAGAAGGTAGAATGTAGCTGTTCCTCCTGTCAGGCTCTCTGGTGGGGAACACACAGGTTGGAATGACAACCCCACACGCTGCTAGTTTTGGTGTCAGGGGAGTGGGGGGAAAAGAAACGATCAATGGGGAAAAATTCATTCTGGACAGGGGGCTCTTCATACAGGTCGCTTAAACCACCTTTGGAGGTTTGTGCAGTAACTTCTTCGAAAGCAAATTTCAAATTGCAATATTTGGCTGTAGATTTCACAATTCGCTTTTCATACTGAGTTGGTTAGTTACCTAAGACACTCAGTCAAGGAACAGAAGCAATACCACAACTTGTGTAATTAGCCAAGGCTTAAGAGGGACTTGGTGTTGAATAGAGAGTTGTGCCAATTCTCTACAGAAGGGTAAATTTCACACACAGTGACTAACCTTCTGAAGCCATGGGGCTCTAATTTGAATATCCTGGAACACCAACAAGTCAATGGGCACACCCATGTTCTTCTAGAAAAGCACATATTTAAGTGCTTTGCTGGATCATCATTAGGGTACCCTGAACCTTTCAAGATCAAGGCACAAGTCCAGTCCTTTCTGGGATTTTTGTCCACACCATTACAAACTACTATAACTCTAGCCAAAAAAAAAATCATCTAAGGAAACAAGATCAACATGCTCTGTCTCGAAACCCTTTCTCCAGTAATAAATAATAGTCACCAATAATAACTTTCAATCTTCAAAGTTCTGTATAAAACACTATCTAAAGAATTATCACTACATCCTTGTGCTGGTAGCAAGCCCTGTTTCTTTAGCTGCCGTAGCTGGGATCCATGGGTACAATTACGCAGTGAGAATTCAGGCCTGGATCAATCAATGTGCGCTCAGTGCACTTGAACGGAGCCCCCATCTCAAATTTGGCGTGTCCCCAGCCACATCTGACCGAGTAGCGTTGCGACCTGGCACACGGTCGGGATCGTAGTACTTCTCAGGTTTGGCGTCCGCCATCAGTAGGGTGAGAAGCAACTTGCCTACCTCAGCTGGGTCCAGATTCCACTGTCACCACCACCATCATTGCACCGGGTCTGAGGCCAAGCACCAGACCAAGAACACAGAGGTAAGAGCGTGTTTGGGGTTGTGGATACTGGCAGTGGGGCTGGAGCTCAGGGAAAGGCAGGCCAGGGCAGAACCCTCCCCTCCCAATCTCTGTGGGGAAGGGAATGACCCCCCCAGGCCTGGGCCCTCTCCAACCTCTCAATCCCTCCCCAGCCCCTTGGGGAGAGCAGCAACCCCACATTGGACTCATTGATTTGGAAGGCTATATCCACCCCTACATTTGCTACTCCAAAAGGAATTTGGCACCACTGCACAATGCAGAATTTTGCAGACATTAATGTTGTGTGTGCAGAATTTCCTCCCCCTCACCACAGAAATGGGCTGCAGTGCTGCTGGCTGCCACTAGGGGACCCATGGACCCAGCAGAGCCAAGCTTGCACATAGAAGACAATGCCAGGGGGAGGGGGAACTAGAGGGTTCCTGGCAGCTGCAGTTCCCATCATGCCCTAGTGCATAGGAAACTGCATGTGAGCCTGGGACCAAGCATCAGGATGTTTCTCCCGCTAGATCCCTGGGCTCTGTGGGGTGGGGATGGGTATCTGGGCAAGGCGGGGAGGCTGTGGCTAGGCTCAAGGGGTAGAAGGGGTGTGAGTATCTGGGCCAAGGGGGCCTTGCAACTGGACTCTGGGGGAGAAGGAGGTTGGGTTTATTGGCTTGGGGGGCACTGTGGCTGGGCGCTGCAGAGGAGGGGTTGTATTTGTCTGGCCCCTCGGCTGTGCTCTGGGGAGGGGAAGGGGTCAGAGAATGAGGAACTGGGTTTTCATCAGGGATTCTTTAACTCTCTATTCCTGGGGGATTTTTTGTGTTTGTCTGTGTTGTTACAGAGATGCTGACGTATTTTGAAATAAACTACCAAAATAATTGAAACAGGTGTGATTATGTAGTGTCATTATGACAAATAAAATTTTCAAATATGGTATGCAAAATTTTTAAGTTTTTTGCACAGAATGAATAATTTGCAGTAAGGGAGTTGTAGTCAAATCCCATGCTGAGGCTCTAGAGTTCAAAATCTAGCAGCCTACCTCCAGTTTGGACTGCTGACCCTGGTGTCACACTGCTCAAAGTCCATCCTGACCCTTTCTCCAGTTCCGCTCATAGTGAAGACACGTCAGGAGCAGATTAACGGAGGAAGATGGTGTCATCGTTATACAAGGGAGACAAGGTGGTTGGGGTAATATCTTTTATTGGACCAACTTCTATTGGCAAGAGAGACCAGCTTTTGAGCTGCACAGAGCTCTTTCTCCGCATGTCTCTCCCACCAACAGAAGTTAGTCCAGTAAAAGATATTACCTCACCCACCTTGAAGCTCTAATATCCGGGGGCCCACACGGCGACACCAACACGTTAGTTTTATACAGTCACTCTTTAGACAATTCTTACCCTTTAAATTGTTCTGTAAACTTTGACCTTTATTAATCTGTTGTCTGACAATATATGATCTTGACTCTATAGCCTCTGGTACCATCCCTTCAAAGCATCACACCCATTGAACAAAAGGCCTGAAAATAAGGGCATTCCCTATAAACCGACCCTCAGCTTAGTTGGAGCTACTTATCCTGTTTGAAGTCACTTCAGTCATGTACAAACCACAAAGGAAGAAAAGTCATGCTACATTCGGTTGCTTTCTTCAGGATTCGTGACTGTAAAACAATGCTAACTTTGAGACTGGGGGTGCTGTGTGTGTGTGTAACAGCAGTCATTAGCTGGCTAGGATGTAAAAATTATTCATGGGTTTAGCAAGACCTAACGTTGTTATGCTTCATGAAAGGAAAGCATGGAGTTTTGCATTCTGAGGTTTTCAATGATAACACTTATTTGTTGTGTTGCCCTGAGTGGTAGGAACTAGAGCAATATATAACAAGTATGGGAGTACGTTGAACCTGATGGCTCATTATACATGAGGAACACTGAATCTAAACTGTGTTTTGCTGAGGAAATCAAACTTATTTCACTCATTAAGAGAAATCTACAGTAGGCGTTTCTAAGTTAAAGTTGTCCATGTTAATATAAATATCATGTACGTGCAGAGAGAGTCCGCTTAACTCATATTGAAGTCCATGGGAGTTAAAAGTATGCTCAGAAACACCTTTAACTTGCCTTGAATTCTGTAAGGTGATGAGCATCCCCTGTAAGTGGAATGATAAGTCTCTCAAAATTAGCTGTCTTGTGAGTTGTACCTGCCACCTTCTTCTGAAATCTAACAAAGCAAGATTTTGGCTGCATTTGAACCAGAACTGGAAAACTGAGTCTTTCAAACAACATGGTAGAAGCAATTTTGGATCTTGAGATTCCTCCAGAATTGAAAGAGGTTCCAGTCTGAGCATCCTACTCTGGCCAGTCACTAATATTTGGTCCTTTTAAATTCTCCCAATTACGCAACCGCATCATTATTAACTATTTTTATTACACTAGCACCAAAATTTCCCAACTGAGGTCAGGGTTCCACTGTGCTAAGCTTTGGACAGTCATCTAGTGAGAGAGACTTTCTGCCCTGAAAGACTTACAATCTGCATAGATAAGATGCACAAAAGGTGGGAAAAGAAATAGAGGCGGCATTGAGGTTAAGTGACTTGTCCAAGGTGTTACAACAGATTAGAGATGGGAATAGGTCCCCGTGTCGTACCTACTACACCATCTTGCCTTCAGCCTTTACAGGTTGTTGCTTATTATTTTGAAACAAGCTGTCAGGTAGATAAGAGCACTCATTTGCTTTGCTGATTTTTACCTGCTTACAGGGGTTTATCCATGAGAGAACTGTATGTGATGAACAAGGCCGTTTCCTCCCCATGACAGGATAATTAAAACCAGCAGTCTCTGCAGCTTGTATTGGCATGTGTTGCAACAGTTTGAGAATTGGTTCCATTTGTTTGTGAAATACCTCTTTTGCCTTGAACCTCCCTTCCCCTTCCAGTCCAGTTTTGCCATGAAAATTGCAAATTGCACTGTCCATCCACATGTAATAGCACCTTCAGTTCCCCTTTCTATCTACAGAGGTAGACAGAGAGCTTGTGGTTCCTGCAAGACCACTAGCTCTGTGGCTTTCAGCTGATGATAATAAATATTATTCAGCTACTTCTGATTTACAGTAGTGAGAGTGAAGAATCAGGCCCAGATCACGGCTCAAATATCATAATTTTGCAGCAATGGGCTACAAGAGTCCTTTTGGCCCTGACCCTAATTCTGGAGTGCAGGGAGGAGGAGGAGTTGGGAAAACTTGTGGACAGAAGCTGTGTTTCTGTATTCAAATAGCCCCTAATTGTTGTTCTTTAAAAATATTAATAAAACATAAAGAACCCACATCTGATAATGCTGGAAATGCAAAGAGCAGCAACAAAAACCTGGGGATTGAGGGTGAGTGTTTTTTGTTTTGTTTTAAATCAGCTGTGTGTTTGTTGAACTGTTCCTCAGACATTATTTCTGGTTCTGCTTTTTTATCCTCTGTTAAAGGAATTGTAGTGTCCTTTGATTGTGTTAACCGCAATGTATTGAACAGGCAGGAGAGAGGGGGAGGAAAAAGCTAAGCAGGGCAGCATGATGGAGATGGAAATGAAGGATTTCCACCCACGCACTCAGCATGTACTTCAATAATGGAATAATCATGTACGATTTCTTTATAGCTGTCTTCCCATAGCATTTACCGCCTCTGGCTAGAGATGAAGCAAGGTGGGTACTGCAGTCAGTTTTTACAGTCATGTTTGCGTCATGATTTACATTTTATTATCCCCATTAGAAAGCTGAGATGCATAAGGAGAGCTAATGCAGTAGCTTCAGCTCACCGGGGTTCTGTTGATTCATTTCAGTTTGCATGGGCTTGCACCCTCTGATTTTTTCCAGAGTCCTACAATCCTCAAAAACTTGAAACAAGACACAGTTGTTTTCCCTGGTTTTACACGGATGTTGCCTCAAACTGAGTCTTACATGGTGTTGACTCAACTCTCTATACCTGTCCAGATTTTCTCAAAACAAGATCAACACTGGCCCAAAAGAATTGCCAACCTTTCAAGCAATCTGTGTTGGGTTTTGGATGAAAACCAAAGCCAGATGGCTTCATATAGTGGCTGTAACTGCTACTAGAATGAGTAATATAGTAGAGTTCCCTTACTGGTGTTTCTATATTTATAGCCGGTTACAGGATGTTCTTGTGTATTCTCCATGCTTGTTGCTAATAAAGTTGAAGACTTGTTTTATGTGTCTCATCCTGCACTCCTGAAGGAAGCCTAAATGTGCTTGGTATGATTTTCCATGTGATGTACCTTTAAATTATTAGCAGATCGCTGCCTCCTGAAATCAGTCACCAGTTCAGTTCAGTTGCAGTGTGGCAGCTACGCTGCCCCCTCTCACATTTATTCTTGTTTTTGCTCTTAATCTAAACTAAATGACTGAAAATCTCTGGCTGCTCTTGGTGTATAGGAAACAAAATATTTCATTTCCCATGGTGTTTGGGAAAACATTTCCCACTGCTCTGTATAAAATAACAGTGTCCACCTGATGATCATTATCTCTATTGCAATGGATGTCATACTGTGGTCCACGTAGCTGAGAAGAGAAATGGGAAGTACTTGCAGATTAAGTGCGAGGAGGTCAATAAATAGAGATATAATGGGAAATATGTGCAAAATAATACTTGACTGTATAGCTACACCTTTTGCGCCTTGTCTCTCATATAAGTTGTGAGCTCTTTGTGGCAGACATTGTCTTTGTTACATGTCTGTACAGTGCTTAGTACCACAGGGGCCTTGAGTGAGTTTCTAGGTATCATTGCAATATCAATTAATCATATTAAAGCTCCTTTCATCTTAGGCCTCAAAGCACTTTGCTGATATTAACCATGAAATCTCATAATATACCTGCCAAATAGGAAAGGTGTGTATGCAAACATCCATCAAGGCTGGCTCCTACTCGTCTGAAATTCAGCCACCTTTTGGAGTAGAACAGAGCATACTTCACCTTGGGTGAGTTTAGGGAGAGAAATATTCTCTACTATATAGCACCTAAGTGTGCTAGAAGTTTTGCAGATAAGGAAACAAGGCCTCTCTCATGAGCCATGGCAAGCTAACAACAGTAAAAATTATCTTAGCTAAGAGAAACTGCCAGGAGAATCTAGAGAGGCATGGTGTAGTTATTAGAGCTGGACAAGACCCCAAGTTACCATATCGGAAATGTAAATTTTTCCACGGGAGATACATTACATTTCAAAAAAAAATTCAGTTTCAGAAGCACCAAAATGGAATTTTCCAAAAAACTGGTCTGGGTTTCATGGCTCCCCAGGCACCCAGCAGCGAGCCAGGTCGGCTGCTGCAGAGCTGGGGAGCCTAGAAGCCCTGTTTCCCAAGTTACTTGCCGGGAGAGGAAGGGAGCTTCTGAGGAGCCTGGAGAGGAGGTGCAGGAAACCAGGCTGACTGGGTAGCCTGCCTGTTCTCCTTCAGAAGTTTCACCAGATTCAACGTATTCCCATGGACCATTTAGATTCCATCAAATCTGCATTTTCTGATGGAAAAGCTCTTCTGTTTGAAAAATATATCTAGCTCTCCTAGTTATCTAACGTGGATGACATGGTGAACAGTTGTGCAAGGACTTTAACACATCTTTCTCCCCCACCTCCATGTAAAGGACAAAGGGAAATGGATAGACCTAGATTAGACATCATGGTTTAATGGACTGATCATAGGTTTGGGAGCCAGAAGCTCCTATTTTTTTTTTTTAATCTCAGCTCTGTGTGATTTACTGTGCAACCCTGGGCAAGTCAATTCTCTGTAATTCTGTTTCCCTCCACCATAAAAATAGTGGTAGTACTTGATTGCCTGCTTCACTAGGGTGCTTTAAGGTTTAATTTAGCTTTATTTTAAAGTGCTTTGAAGATCTAAACCACAATGTACTATGGGAAACACATGGAGTAATAGTAAAAAAAAAAGGCTACACAAGACATCAGAGCCAGTGTTGCAACAGGCAGTACAGTCATGAAGCCTCAAGTAAGAGGCTTAGGCCTTGGTTCAGCAAAGCACCAGAGCACATGTTACAGTCCTTTGCTGAATCAGGGCCTAACACTGTGAGCTGTTTGGGACAGGGAATGTCTGTAGTTATCTCTGCTCAGTGCCTAGCACAATGGGGCTATAACATGGTTGAGACCTGTACGCACTAGCATAATAAGTAAATTATCAAGAGAAATGTAAGACTGAAGATGATACCAATTGCCATAATGGTACAAGTCCCTTAAGGACCGGAGAAGAGAGATGCAATCTAAAGTTTCATGTTAGCTGCAAACCTATATACTTTACTGCTTGCACTGTTCTCTAGGCCCAGGTCATTAAAACCCAGTCTTGTTCACTATAAATAAAGACTACAAAAGTATAGGGTATGCACACTGGGTAGGTAGCTGAATGGGCATGAAAGGACTTGGGTTCCTTCCAACTCAAAATCTTGTTGTGTTACTATGTAATTAAATAAATGAGTTCTTAATCAGAGTGATGTCAGCCTAGGATTTACCATAAAAAAATCCTGTTGCAATCAAACTGTATAATTAAGCAATGAAGCACAACGGGGCATGAATTATGGTGAGACAACTGACACCTTGGAGTGTTACTGATGTGGTTGTGGCTTTATGCCACGACACTACCTAACTGTTGTTTGCTATACAACAATCCAAGCACTGATGGGGATTCTAGTATTAAAAGTTCTCTAGACTAACACTGAAGGTGCAGGGTAGGTTTACGGGCTGGACAGCTCTAACTGCAGGGAGAAGCGTCCATTTTCAAGGCGGCCTGAGAGATGCGGGTTCCTAATGACGGGAGCTCTGATTCCCCCACTCCCCTCCCTTTCTACACTGCTGCTGACACATGTTGATACAGATGTACCACGTGTCACTCTGATTAAGAGCTCATTTTTTTAACCTGCCCTTTCATAATGAAATACTAATGGCAGAAGGAGGAAAAACAAAATATAACTTTGGCTCGGAGGTAAAAGTCATTGTGTAGACTTCTGGGCTCGGGCTGGAGCATGGGCTCTGGGACCTTCCACCCCAAATGTCTACACAGCAATACTTTTTCCAGTCCTGGACAGGGCCGGCTCCAAGTTTTTTGCCGCCCCAAGCAAAAAATAGTTTGCATGACCCCCTGCCACCCCCCCGCCACCCCCACTCCAATCCCTTCCCCAAATCCCCAGCCCTGCCTCCTCCCCTGAGCTTGCCGCGTTTCCCCTCCTCCCCCTCCCACCCAGGCTTACCTGGGCGGGAGGGGGAGAAGCGGAATGGCGGTGCGCTCAGGGGAGCAGGAGGCGGTGGAGCTGAGGTGAGCTGGGTGAGGAGCGGTTCCTCTGCCCCCCCCCGGGGTACTTCCTAAGTCCCCCCCGCCAGCTCACCTCCGCTCCACTGCCGCCTGCTCCCCTGAGCGCGCTGCCGTTCTGCTTCTCCCCCTTCCCTCCCAGCCTGGCAGTGTGAATCAGCTGTTTTGTGGCAAGCCTGGGAGGGAGGTGGATGGTGGTGGTGGGCTCGGGGAGCAGGCAGAGGCAGAGGTGAGCTGGGGTGGCGGGGGGGGGGGAGGAGGCGTGGGGAGCTGCTGGTGGGTGCTGCCAAAGGAAAAAATAAAGCAGGGGTGGCCAGAGCAAAAAAATGAAATGTGCCACCCCAAGGATGCCCGGAAAACTGCCCCTTCAAATGTGCTAACCCAGGCACGTGCTTCGTATGCTGGTGCTTAGGGCCGGCCCTGGGCCTGGAGCCCGAATCCCGTGAGCCTGAGCCAGCTGACCTGGGCCAACCCTGGGATTTTTGTCCTTGTATAGACGTAGTCTCAGTTTGTCTCTAACTAGAGGCTTTATTATGCAAACACGCACTTCATTTCAAATGAATTTACCGTGCTAGTAAGCTGCCGGATCCTGTAAGAAGCAGGGTTTCCAGGTGTTCAGTTTTTGACCAGACTGTCCAGTTGAAAAGGGACCCTGATGGCTCCGATCAGCATCACTGACTGGGCTGTTAAAAGTACAGTTGGCGGAGCTGCAGGGCTATTACAGGCTACTCCCTATCTGTCCTGGCACCACATTGCACCCTGGAAGCGGCCAGTGGGTCTGGTTCCTAGGCGAGGAGTGTGGGGGACCACGGGGCTCTGCACACTTCTCCTGCCCCAAGTACTGGCTCCGCACTCCCATTGGCTGGGATCCACGGGCAATGGGAGCAGTGCCTGCGGGCGAGAGCTGCATGCGGAACCCTGTGCCCCCACCTCCCACC
>ML677383.1:270320-296154 GCA_007922305.1 Dermatemys mawii
GCTTAGGCTCAGATTCTCATAGGTATTTAAGTGCCTATCTTCCATTGATTTGGGAATCTGGGCCTAAGTGTTGTAGGAGACACCCATAAAGACAGTTTCTGCTCACAGATGCATACAAAAACAGACCTGAGATCAGGGAGACCCAGAGGAGCAGTTAATGGCCTAACATTACATTTCTCTCCTCCTCCCTTCCCCAGGCTTGGAGTAGACCGAGTATTGACAGAGTTAGGGTATATCTGCGCTGGGAGCTAGGGGAGTGACTCCCATCCCAAGGAGACAGACTTGTGCTAGCATGCTAAGAACAGCAGTGTAGCCGCAGTACCATGGGCAGTGACAAGGGGAAGATAGCTGTCCTGAATATAAACCTTTCTGGACCCCGTCGGTACATACTCAGGTGCTAACCTAAGCTGCTGCCCCATGGCTATTCTGCTATTTTTTAGCATGCTCGCTCAAGGAGAGCTAGTGTGCGTGCATCTCCACATGCTGGGACACACATGCCTTGTGCCAAGGGTTGACGTACCCTTAGGTGAGTGGTATCAGGCCGTCCAGGAGCAGGGTGCTTGGGAAGGAACTGAAAAGGGTGGGCTTTGGCAGCACATTCCATGCACAGGGGAAAATATAGCCGGTTAATTATAGTGACTTTTCAAAGACCTCATTTCCTTTGTAATTGGAGGCTGGTGATGATGGCAGGACGTGGCCTTTTGGTACTCGACAAAGCCTCCACTGAAATCAATGGGAGTTTGCCTCAGAAGGGACCTCAGACTTTGTTCCAGGTATTTTAGCAAAACTTGGCTTTGAGGCGAAACCAAAGAACACCGTGGTTAAAAATCTTCCCTTTCAAAAGAGAAACAGGTCACTGGAAAAACCAAACATTGCTGCCTTCTTTCTTTCTCCTTCCTCCTCCCTGAAGCGTTGGCTCCGAAGAGGAGTATTAAGTAATTGACTCTACCCCCACCCAAACTTTCCAATAGCAGCATATCCTGGCTGCTTCCTGCACGAGAGTAGGAGTGGCAAAGTGCAGGTTACATTCCCTTGCCTTTCCAGCACACCTGTGCCAGTTAGTTTGGCGCTAAACATACTGTGGGACAGTGGCTGCAACAGCATTTTCAAGTCCCATTGGGGAAGGGGAACAGTTGTCATGCAAACTTCTCGAGGGTATAAACAAAAACTTCTCTTGGCAATACGAACCGGCAACAAAATGCTCCCGAAGCTAAACCTGTAACAAAGCGTCACCACTGACACACCCGCCCCGTGCCAATCCTGGATGCAGTACCAAAGTGTTCCAGGCCTGTAAAATTAAGTCGTTAGCAGAAGTGATTCTGTGTCCTTCGGTGGATCTGTAAATCAGTTCAGATGAGCAGTGCTTTGAAACGTGTTTCAGCTGACGTACATGCTCCTGAGAGTGAATGAACTTCTGACTTGTTAATGCCACTGAACTTCGTAAGTCAAATTTCTTTACAGGATAGTCGAGTCCTCAGGTGACAGTAAAAACAGGAGTTGACAAAATGCACGAGAATCAGTTCCTTGAGAGCTTTCACCTTGAAAGATGAGAGGTGTCCTTGAGTTTTAAAGACTGTCAAATTAAAGTGCTCACAACTGGTCTCCAGGGAGAGATGGATTTAAATTAATTTTGCTCTTTTCTTGCCATTCAGGTGAATTTGTGGCTGGTGGGAGGAGCTGACTTGACAGTTGGATTCAGATGTCTTCCATCCATCAAAAGAACGAGTACATATTAGCAGCAGCAGTGCAGACTTCTCTAAACTGTCAGTAGCATTACATTTATTCTGGAGGGGACATCCCTCATGGTGAAAGGTGTCCCTGAGGCTTGCTATTTACCTTTCCTCATCTCTGAATAACAAGGGGACATCCAATGAAAATTAAAGACAACCAAATTGAAATTGATTAAAAGGACTCGCTCTTATTTTTAACATAATACATACTTAATCTGTGTAATTCCCTGCCACAAGATGTTATAAAGACCAAGAACAAAGTAGGATTCAGAAAAGGGTTAACACTTGATAATAAGAACATCTGGATAAAAATATACAACACTTGTGCTTCAGAATATAAATCAGCTAATAACTAGCTGGGTTTAAGAGCAAGAAAGCTTCCCTGTAAATATATTGTTCAAATCTTGTTAATTCTGGGGCTTTTTGCTGCTCTAAAGCACTTGGTACTGGCCTCTGTTGGAGACAGGGCTCGTGGGTCTGATCCAAAATAGCAATTCATATGCAATACCAGGCCCTCATGTTGCCCAGTCTGTCATCTGACTGGATGGTACTATCCTCCTGTTCACTGCCTGGCATTGCCCTAGCGCTGGCCAGTCTACCTGCTGACTGGGATTTTGCCATCCTACTAATGGTGTTTCAACAGATTTTAAGGGGCAAATCTTGTCCCCTCATCAACTGCCATGCATGTGGAGACATATTATGATTCTACTGTGCAAGGGCTTGAAGTCAGGATACCTGGAGGCTGTGTGAGCCACAGAGTTCACTATGTGGATTCATCTCCATTGCCGTGCAGGAGGTTTGGGAACCATTGCCTATGGAGGAGGAGAAGGGGGTTGGCTAACTCCCTGACCAAAGTCAAAGGCTCCATTGCACTGCCATAGCTTGGGAGGAGATTCTGACTCTCCTATCCATCCTCCACCAAGATTTTGTAGTCTGGTTTGATGCAAAGATCAGGATTTGCCATTAAAGTATGGGAGAGATTAGATCTCTCTCCACAAAATGTCTCGAAGGGCAAATTCTACCCTTCCCTTCTTCCAACATCCAAGTATTTTGCTTCAGGAGTCTGGTTCTGAGGACGCTGGGCGATTTGTTTTTTTTCCACTTTGTTCTGAGCTCTAAATTACACACTGTGACTATTTAAGTGAACAACAAATCCTATGTGACATGAAATTCTGTCTTTAAGCACAGGCTATCTGCCCCTGTGAGAATAGAAAGCTTCCCCAGGAGTGATTTAGAAACTGTTCTATATTAGATCTGTCAGCTTTGTATTAAATCTTTACTCCTAATAAACCACCCTGAACTGCTTCTATAATTTACCCTACATCTCCTTAAGGCCACCTATTCCTAAGCTCAGGTTCAATGGCCTCACTTAACACAGCTGATTTCAGTGGTGTTGCTCCTGTTTTACACTACAGTAAGTGAGATCAGAATTAGACCTTGTAGGTAAGAAGGAGTTTTCCTAGACTGCCTCTTTACAACTTGGTTTAGTCATGCATACGTGTAATGAATCAGGCCTTTAATCTAAAGGTGTTTGAAAGGTAAGTAGCCAGTGCTCCTTGGGAGACAAGGTTTTCATTATAGTAAAATCACTTTAGCTAAGGTTTCCAAAAACCTAAACAATCCCATTGCCATATTTAATGTAAAGTGCGTAGGAACATCGGATATCCCTTCAGTCACGATCACAGTCCCTCCTTGGGGACACATATGAACCCAATCAGGAAAACACTTAAGCACATGCGTAAGCCTCATTGAAATTAAAACAAGTCCCTTTAACTTTGCCCTCATGGTTAAGAGGTTCCTGAGTAGGGACGAACTTAAGCCAAACTTTCCTAAATCCAGGCCTGTGTGACTCATAGATTTCAATGAGATGCACCCAGACTTGAATACCAGTGGATATATGATACCCTCAATTCACAGCATCACAGGCTGCAATGTTGCTGGAATAAGAAAATACTATGCAGTGTGAAGACTTCTTGAGTGCCATATGCAAACTAAGAGATACATACTAAATGCTAAGAATCAAAGAGGTAGCCGTGTTAGTCTGGAATTGCAGAAGTCTCAAAGAGTCCGCATCCGATGAAGTGGCTATTAGCCCACGAAAGCTAATGCTCCAATACTAAATGCTGTGGTTGCAGAGTATGTCTAGTGCATCTACATATAGAAGTATAAAAGAGAAGTAAAAATGGTAGAGAAGACTTAAAATCTAAGCCCCAAGAGGAAATGAGACCTTGAATTATATTTCTGTTCAATTTCCTAAAGGAAAGGAATTAAACACTTGCATGAATACAGGGCCTGATCCTGCATTTCTTTTACAGCCAGAACTTTCACTCACAACAAGGAAAGCAGGAGCAGACCTGGAGTCCTCTGTGTCTAACTGAGGCTTGTTGCTGTGACAGGGAAATGATCCGTATAGTTTAACACTGATACTCAGATAAGATTACTAATTAACTTAGAATTCAGTCAAAGTGGGCAAAATTAATTTTTGTTTTCATATTGAGCAGTGCCCTCTGCAGGAAACTCTGTGCATGTAATCGATGCAACCAGAGGGCAAACCTCTGCTCTCGGCTCCACAAAACAGATTTCTCTGTCAATACTGTGCTCTCCCAAGATAAGTAGAATTCTCACTGATGATGGTGGGAGCTCTGTGCATGCAGATAATGAAGAATATCTGAGCAGAGATCCTCTGAGTACAGAATTTTGCCCAGAAATTCCATCTCTAGTAACTACTATCTATTCCAACAAGCTTTTCCAGCATTCCGGATTGCATTTAAAGCTTGATCCAACTCCCAGTGAAGTCAATGGAATCTTTGGGTCCGGCCTTAATGCTCTTGTGTATCCCATGGAAAGCTCTTCACATCTGTGCACTAGGGCTCTTTAAAGACACTCAAGTAGATAGACAGATTACATTATTTAGCCCCAAACAATGCTGCATAAGAAGTGGTGTTGGTGAGTCATTACATGGCATTCTTCCCTCTGACTCAGTATGGAGTCAGTGCCCCAGCGTGTTGCTAAGGGGCCCTGTGTTGCTGGAGGTGCTCTCTTTCAAATGAGAAGTGAAAATCGAGGTCCTGGCCCCCTTCTTTATTATTATTTATTGACAAAAGACCATTTGCTTGTGAGCCACTTGGTTGTATTGTGTAGAATTCCAGCCCTAGAACAAATTATCTTTAGTTTCCAGTAGAGAACCGGAGATTTCGGTGCCAAGAGGGATCAGTGTTTTTGAACGATCTGGAACAAAATGTTTTATTAAGAAAACCCAGCAACACGAGTCTATTGCACATTCACTGCAGGGTGTGAGTCCTTAATATGTGAACATTTACTGCGCATAAATGTCAAGCTCTCTCCACTTCAATGACTGCTTTCAATTACTGTTGCCTGCATGCAACCAGTTTACTTATGCCTACTGCATATGTAGTAGAACTGAATGGAGAATGACAATTCTGTTTCAGGGCAACTTTTGTGGTTTTGTGAATTTGTTGTCAATCTTCACTGGAATGAAAACAAAATTGGGTATGTGTTTGAGGGGACTAGTCTGGAAAGTGGGAGACCCAGGTTAAAGTCCCAGTGCTGTCTAATCAATGCCATTCATCCCAGATCACTTTAAGTTAGGCAGAGAAGGGGCTTCATCCAAGAGCACTACTCTAATCACCCAGCTACAGAGTGTATGGTGTTGCTCTCTAAAACCTTCCAGGTGAAAACTTCATCAAAATTGATATGTCTCCACAAAATGTTTTGGATTCAACAATTTCATTTAGTCAAAAATGTTCTCAACAGCTCTAATATGCAGCCATGTTTACTTGACAAGTTAAATAAATGGCTTCTTTAAAATCCCATAATATTTTTTGGAAGTGAAGAGTTACCCTGGCAAAATTCCGATTTCAGTTAGATAAGTTAGTCTCCTCTTTTTCTCTTTAATGCCCCCTCCCCAAACATTCTCCCCCGTCCCCCAACTTTTCATGAGGCCGGTAGTGCAGACTGGTTGCCGTTCAAAAGACGGCTTCATTTGAATGGTTGGTCAGTGAAGCCTCGGTGCGACTTTTTTTTAGACTAGATTCTAAGCTCAGTGAAAATGTTGTAAATCCCGAGTAACCAAGATCACAAGTCCATGGAGTTTTACTTTGGTGTACGTGGGATCATAACTTGCTTCTGTTCCGCAAAGCTGAAAAGTGCTACAGAAATGTAAAGTGGTTCATAGTGGACTAGCAGCATCTGTGCCACAAAAACCCAAGGAGAAAGAGGCAAAGAGAATTCAGGATTGCCTGGCTTTATCATTAGATATTATTTGTATTATTGTAACACCAACGAGCCTGGGCACTGCATAAACAAGCTTGGATCTCACATGTGCAAATCTGTACATATAGGAGACTAGATAATAAAGCCATACTAAATAACACCTTGTCTCTGAGTCCAGTATTTTTATCTGTAACTCCCATTAGCATCAAGTATCGGCAGTGAAGTCCAGAATACTCAGAAATCCAGATTTTATAAATTAAGATGCTTTAATTAAAGCACATAAAAAAGCTAGTGAAAGATTTCAAGTTTCTGCAGCTGCATTTTACTTCAAATGGAAACAGTTTTAAGTGGAAATGCTGCACCAGGAGGCTCTATGTTAATTAGTAGTTGGATATGAATTGTGACATTAGTGGGTTTTTTTCCCCAGTCGCCTAGAGCACATGCGTAGTTGTGCAGACATCTCGTCAGAAGAGAGTAGTTTTCTCATGAGTTCAGAGGAACAGAGATAACTAAGTTATTTTAATTGTGTAGGAAGGCATCTGGGGCTCCAAATAGGAGTTTTATTGCAGGAAGGTCACAAACCCCATAATTCTCACCCGTAAATGTACTCTTGACAGCTTCCAAGTATAAATTAGGCTGACTAAGCTGAGAATAGCAGAAAGATCAGATTAATTTTTTTTAATGCCACAGTCATGTCACGTAAGGGACTCATATTGTCAGTTTATGGCACATTTTTATAGCCGGCTGCCAACTTGATGCTGTTCCATCCTCCTCTTTCAACTGGGCTTGGGACCATCTATGGCAGAGAAACTAGATGGGCAGACAATATCAAAAACACAATTCAAGTATCTGGGTTCCAGAATCCGGGGAAATGGAGGATGAAATGATAGCTAGGAAAATAAACGCCTGGTTCAAATGCAGAGAGATAAATGGTTTATGAGAAGAGAATACCAGTAAGATTAAAAGGGAAAGCCTATAAAATGGTGGTCTGACCAGTTGTAATGTATGGTGCTGAGTGTTGGGTCACAGAGAAGACACATGAGCAAATGGTCTGTTCCACAGGAATATGAATGTTGAGATGGATAAGTGGTATAAGCAGGACCACATGAGGAATGTGTATGTTAGAGACATGCTCAGAGTAACACTTATAAACAAAAAAATGAGGGAGTGCAGACTCTGATGGTCTGCCTGCTCATGTATAATGCTGGGCTGAAAACTGTGTGAGTAAAAGAGCCCAACAGATCAAGATTGAAGGGCAAAGATAGCGAGGCCGACCCAATAGGAAGTGGTGGGATATCATAGAACAGTGGTTCTCAAACTTTTGAACTGGTGACCACTTTCATGTAGCAAGCCTCTGAGTGTGATCTGCCCCTCCCATAAATTAAAAATACTTTTAAATATATTTATTGCCATTATAAATGCTGAAGGCAAAGCAGGGCTGGGGTGGAGGCAGACAGTCGCGACCCCCCATATAATAACCTCGCAACCCCCTTGGAGGTCCCAACTCACAGTTTGAGAACCCCTGTCATAGATGAAGATATGTTAGCATGAGGTATGATAGAGGGAATGGCACTGAACAGAGCACTTTGGAGGGAGAGGACTTGTAGGGTGGACTCCTTTTGATGGGATTATTGCAAGGAAGAAGTCACATGCAAAGATTAGTGTGGATGTACTGTATATGAATGCATATAAATCACTCAGTTTTTCACTCTGGTCCATGATTTACCAATTGAGAGACCATGCAATGGCACGAAAATGCATCTTAAAAACTTATTTTAGAGTTTTAATTAGTGGATGGTTCTCCACTGCTTCTTGGTGGTATTATGTTTCATCTCAATGATATGATGTAATAGAATGTTGATAAATTGAAATTGTTTGAAGTGAGTGATGTTACTTACCTCAGAATTCAAGCTACAATGGTACATTTTGATAGTTATGGCACTTCAATGAAATTATATTACAAATTAGTCATTTAAGATTACGTAGATGTCTTAATTACTATTTTTATTACAATAGCACTTCATGGTCTTAAGAGACCAGAGTCCCGTTGTGCTAGGTTCTGTACAGACATATAGAAAGAGACAATCCCTGCCCTAAAGAGCTTACAGGAGATGGAAAGGGTGAATGTAAAGGAAATATCTCTCTTACAGAACTGAACTACTGAGATCAAAAGAGTTGCAAAGCAGGGACAGAATCTATGGCATAGCCAGGAATCAAAGGCAAATGTTGAGTCCTGTCCTAAACAAAAGATCATCTTTCTTCCTTAGAGTCATTGATTTTTGTGCGGTGGTTGTTAAAATACGTGTATTGGGCCACTTTCTGCTCTCACATACCTACAGTGTCAATCTGGAATAATTTAACGGAAAATATTAGAGTTCCTCCAGACTTACACAATTGTAACTGAGAGCAGAATCTGGTCTCTAATGTCTGAGGGTGAATTCCCCCCACTGAGTTCCAAATGATTGGGCCCAAAACATCATGCACTCCATTTTTCAGTGCCAGTTCTCTAACACTGTACATTCTCTGTAAAATGTTCTGGGAGGCCTGATAAAATAGAAGCTTGTTTATCAGATCAAAGTTTGTTCACCCCTGCCTTCAGCTGGAAAGAAAGGTGAGTGTGAGGTGATTCCGTGCGTGTAAGCTCAACATAATAGATTTGGAAATTAATTGCAAATAATACTTTCTAGAAACTAGATACCACAAGAGCAAATTCTACTCTCCATGCCCAAAAACCTCCCATTGACCTCAGTGGGAGTCACATGCAGGCATCTGAAGGCAGGGTTTGAACCACAGGGTATTACAAGAAGCACTGGGAGTTGTCCAAGCAAAAATGGAATGCATTCTGTGTTTTGAACACGAGTGGTCATGGCAGTATCAGTGGAGCTACTTGTGTGCTTTCATGATGGCTGTCATCTTCACGGACATTGAGTGCTGAACTGGAGAATCTCCAGAATGGAAAGGATACGTCTCTTCAGCTTTAACTGAAGAGCAACTCTGTCAAACTAAGAGCTGACACAGATTCCCCTCCTCTGTGTATTGGGCACAGATAAGGACATGTAACACAACTGATGTGTGAGTTACCCTGAAAGTCAGGCACACGCTTCAGTACCTTGCTCAGTTGGTGGCATGTTGACTACCTGGTCCCTAATAATTCAGTTTAGGACTCAGAATTGGAGTTAGGACGTAGGCACAATCGTGGGAATGATTTTAAAATTCCAGGATAAACTGGGAGGGAGTGGGGGAGAATAACAACCTGGTTTGTATACAGGGCTAGGTTTTTCCTTTTTCTAAAGAGAGCAGAAGGAATTACACTATGCTAGCAGAAACGAGAGCAACTTTTTGGACAAACTTTTCCACAGTTGCTTGTGGCCTTGCTTATGAGTAATGTTTCCAGTTGCTTGGCTTGTGCAGTACACAATGAAATATAAATACCATGTGGAATGCTCTCTGTCATAGAAAAATATTTATTAAGAGCAGATTTGCGTTCATCATCCTGACTTTAATTCAAGCAAGATTTTTTTTTCTCGGATAGGGTGCTTTTAGTCTGCTGAGCAGTGACTGATGTGTGTGTGTTTATTTCAGTTGAGTCATCAGTGTCATTAATATTATCTTATTTACCAATGTTTGTCATTTTATAGCTTTTGACTGTGCAGGGTGACTCACCTTGCATAGAAACCGAGAACAAGAACATAAGAGATTTTTTTTTCTTCTACTTCTTCCTTTTTGGCTTGGGATAGGAATTGAGAATGACCTTTGAGGCATAGTCTGAGTCATGCAGTTATCATATTTACCTCTGCTGTTGTGAAACTAATATAATAACTACAAACTTTCACCTCCTACCCCCAACATACACCCCACAAGGAAAAAGTCTGAGATTCAGGGCACACTGGCTAGGCACCGAGATGGATGCTCGTAGTAACCGCCTTCCACTGCACAAGGGAAGGAGAAGTTCTAAACACAACGCACTAGGTGGAGGAGATTCTCAACACCTTTTTATTATTGCCCTCTGCACTATGATAGGAGACTCTGGGAGAGAAAAGACAGAATAAAGCAAAAGAGGAACACTCCCAGAATTGCCATTCCACTGGCCATCATTGAACTAAGAGAAATAGCTTAGGGCTGCGTAAAATGTTTGCAGCTAAATCCAGCGCCATGCAATCATGTTTCATTTTGAATGTGGGAACAAACCTAGCAGAACTTGATCCAAACCTGTTTCTTCAACCGTAGAAACAACCCTTTCCTCCCCATACCTGTGTATTAATTACTGCTGTGCTCTAACCAAAACCAAAAAGACATACGTGGGTCCATTTCAGATTTAGATTATAGCACGTAAACTTCTGCTGTGCTGCTTTGATAAGCTGGTTATCTGAGCCATACTCTGCCTTTACTGTTACACAGTAGATAGAATCTCATGCACTAGAATTCACAGGTCATAACTCATGGAATAGCTCTACGAAATGACAGGACCGTGACTGTGCTATTCTACTAGATTTATCTAATGACGCAGGGAGACCTTTTGCTGTGTGCCTTCAGTTGCTAGAGGTTGGGGCAGCCCAGTGGCTAGCCTACAATAGGGCTAGAGCTCCCACGTGGAATGTTGACTGAATCAAATTCTCCCTGGGGTCTCCCATGGCAGGGAACTCTGTGGAGGGGGGTGGGGTGTTCTGTTCCCCACCTGACTGTATCTACTGGCAGTTGTAAAGGGTGGACTGTGAGCCAGCCCTGCCTACTTCTCTCAGGCAATAGTACTTATGCATATCGGGGGCGCTTAGTTAAATGCCTAACTTCCAAAGCTTGAGTGCCTAAAATGTTGGCCTTCCAATCTCATCCAGAAAGGATGTTTGCACTGGGGTCTTTCACCAGCTGTTAATAGTTGCTAGTTAAGTCAAGTAAACTGAGGTTTGTCAAGGCTAATCCAAGGTCTGTGGTTGCCCTGGGGCTGAGGCCTGGATGCCACTGGCCTCACAATGCAACTCCTAGGCAGGGTTCTCTCTTTTATTGTACTTCACCTAGAGTATTCAGCAGCATCCTAGGTAATCCCTCACAGGATTATGCTCATTATCTTAATTTTGCTGACCTATTAAAGATTCATTAGCCTACAGCAATGCAGAGGCTGCAGATCATTTAGAAAACCAGGGGAAAGAGCAGTCTGTAATGAACTGCAGATCTAGAAGAAACCAAATGCACTGCTAGTTTTGGGGAAATCTGAACACAGAACTCCCCTAAAGGAGGAGGCAGCCTTATGGTCCCCAGAGCAGACCAGGCCAGGCCAGGCACAGCTGGGGAAAACATGACTAAAAGCTGATGCAGTCTGTCAGGCCTTTGTGTGCAGCAAGGTTTTTGGAGAGGATTTGAGCTCCCTTCCCTTGGCATGGTGCAGCACACACATTGCATTGCTCCCTAGTCAGACTGGTGCCTGACAGGCAGATCTGTCCCAGGTTAATATTTGTAAGCAACAAACGCCGAGGCCACTGAGCGCTGATTACTGCATGAGCCCTTCCTCACTCAATTCCCTTTGCACTCAGCACATTCCAGGATTGTGGGTCCCTATTAAAGCCTTGAGGGCACATTCAGCATCTGCATGAGTAGGCGCAACTCCACGCTGCAGTCCTCAGGGCTGAGGGCCAGACCACCTGGCTTCCATCTCCAGCTCTGCTACTCACTTTCTGGGTTCCTCCCATGTGCCACTGATCTGCTGTGGGGTCTGGAGCCCACAGTGCCTCAGTTTACCAGTCTTTAAAGGGGTGAAATAATACTGACCCAACAGGAGTGCACTAGTCTCTATTCCCCGTCTGTACAGCACATTGAGGTCCATTGGTGGAAGACACCTAGAATAGCAAAGAATGTTCTTGTGTTAAGAATGCAGATCTGGAAAGAGGATGCACTTGTCTCTTATGTGCCTGTCTGTCACAAAGTTAGGCATCAAGACTTCCAGTAATATTTAGACATAATTAAGCAGAATATGTCCTAACCTGTCAGTTACCTGGTTCTTTGATGGAATGAACAGGGTGAGGGAAGCAGACCTGGCTGGAGACATAATGATTCTTGCAATGATCAACATAATAGTAAACAATATAACTTACCGGCTTGTTTTTGAGCCTAACAGTCTGACAGTTCCTTATAAAATACAAAGATCACCCACATGCAATTCCGATCAAGAGAATCAGTAGAACAGGTTGATGTATATGTTACAAAGACATGTACATCAATCTGTCTTTGTAACCATTGCAAAGAGCCTACCACACCGCTAGCACTCTGAAACAAATAGCAATTCATAAATGAAGAGCTTCAAGATCATTGGCAAGCATTAACAAACAGAGCAGCAATGCGCTACTGACTCATCTTCCCCACTCATCATCCAACTGCAATATCACAGGTAGGGTGACCAGACAGCAAGTGTGAAAAGTCGGAACAGATCGTGGGGGTAATAGGAGCCTCTAATAGAAAAAGACTCCAAAATTGGGACTGTCCCTATGAAATCAGGACATCTGGTCACCCTAACAACTGGGTTTTATTTTTCACTAGAGAATGGCTGGCCTGGCAATAGTCGATCCAAAAGCTGGAGGTTTTCTTCAGTGCTACTAGTTTTGGCTTTCTAGAAACTAGAGGAGCTTTTAGAAGTATCAGCGAGGTGAAGCTCACACTTAAGCCCATGTCTTTTTGGACATTCTGTGTTCATGCCCAGCCCATTTTTTACCCTGCACACTTGGAAGTGAGGTAGCTGCCCAATGGGGAGATGTGAAGGCTTGAGAGGCTGAGGGCCTGTCTAAGTTAGGTCAGTTTGCACCTTTGTGCACTGGCATACGCTTTCCTGATATAGACAAGGCCTTTACTATTGCTGATAGCAGTGGACCATGCAGAGTTCTTAGGTGTACGTGTCTATGTGTAATTTGTGTTCAGACTTGTGCTGGTGCACAGAAAGCTTGAGCATGTACCATTAAGGACTTGTCTATCTGGGGGAAATTGTGCTGCATAGCTGTTCTGGAATAGCTATTCAATGATAGCTTCTGATATAATTTGGGGCTTGTCTACATGGTGACTTAGTGTGTGGCAAGTCAGGTGTGATTCTACAGAACACTAGCTTGCCATGCACTGCTTGGCCATGTGGCCCCTCCTACTGCAAATTAAAATTCTGTAGTGCACTTTGATGTAGTTCAGTTTCAAATAGCAATAAGTGAAAGTGTACTATGGAACCTTTAGTGCTCATTAGCAGGGTCCACATGGCCAGTTAGTGCACAGCAAGCTAACGCGCTGTACAGTTTAGGGTGACCAGATCACAACAGTAAAATATCGGGACACAATGGGGTGCTGTTGGCCCTGCCCACTGTCCACTTCCACTCCTCCCAGGCTCTGCCCCCACTCTGCCCCAAACCCCACCCCCTCCCCTCTCGGCCCTGCCACAGCCCCCCCTCCTCATCCCCATCCTACTGCTGGCTTGGTGTGTCCCTCCTCAGTCCCCCTCCCACCTGCCACTCACCTCCTCACTCCCCTGACAAGAACTCTCATGCCTGCCCTGAGAATTCCCGCTGGCTCGCTGTTTGCCTCTTCACCCTCGTCTGCCCGCCGGCCGCTCATGTCTTCACCCCTCCCACTGCCCGTGCGCCGCTGGCCTCCTCACCCCCCCAACCCGCTATTGGCTTGCTGCGCACCTCTTCGCCTGCCTGCCGCCACCTGCTGCTCGCCTCCCCTGCTTGCCAGCCACCGGCTCGCCTCTTCAACCCACCCACCCGTGTTCCACTGGCTCGCCCCACCCTGCCGTTCGCCTCTTCCCCCCACTCCCCAACCCTGCTCACCTACTCACCCACCCCCCGCCACTCGCCTACTCACCCCTCCTGCTCACCTCCTTACCTGATTATCAGGACAATTGGCGTCCCGATCGTACATTGGTCGTGACAGGGGACAAAGGGTTAAATACCATTGCAAAGTTAGTCAAAAGCATCTGATGATTTTAGGTGCCCAACTTGAGACACTTTAATAGGGGCCTGATTCTCAGAGAGTGGGTGCTGAGTACTTTCTGGGAATCTCCTTTTAGGAGTGTCTAATAGGGTTCCTCTTTTGGGGTGCCCCAAATCACTAGTTGCTCCTGAAAATCTTGGCCTAGACCATTATCATCTTGGTGCAGTTTTGTTTGGGTCAGTTCCTTCTCTCTTCCCAGCCATCGTTCAGTCCACTACTTCACAGACTAAACCAATCCTTCCATTAGCCTACTTACAGTTTTGTGCACTAAAATTTGACCCATGTGCCAGCATGTGACACTTCTAATTTCTGCTGTTGGCTTATGTATGCAGTCACTGACAATGCCTGCTAAAAAGGGACTGTGTTGTACAGGCCCAGTGATACAAAAATCAAGACTAGAACATGGCTTCATGTTAGGAACTTTTTTGAATAGCTTCACAATTCTGCACTTCAGACTCAAAAACAAGCCTTTTCTTATTCATATTTACCTACCTAAAAAAGAAAAATCCTTTCTAAGGTGATGATTTACTAAATGTTGCCTTTTCCCCTAGTACTTATTGGCACCCAAAGGTGGCATGTATCTGTCTGTCCATCCCAGGTAGGATTTACTGGTTATAAATCCATTTAGGCCAGAGATGGAATAAGACATTTGGGATCTAAGCCGTTGAAGGGAAACCTGTGCTTTAGGTATTCCACTAGAGAATGAGTGGCCCAATTTTATCCTTGGATATACACAGGTGACTCTAGCTGAAAACCAGAGGAGTTGTGGGTACAAGTCTGAGGTCAGAACGGGGTCCATGAGTTTGTGGGGTGTGGGAAAGGGAAGTCAAAAGCCTGCACTGGGGAAGGGGGGAGGGCAATGATAATGGGGCGGATTTACCTATTCAGATGAAAGGAGTTAGGCAGAAGAGTCAATTTGTGAGCCAGGGGTTAGCAAATCAAGGCATCCATGGAAACTGAATTTTTGGTGGATCTAGACCCCTGACCACAATTAGATCATTTAATGGCAAAGGCCTTTTCAACACTATTCCTCAGGTCCTAATCACCTTCTTTATACAGTGGTGGGACTTTTATATATAATTAAATTGATTTTATTTTCAGACAGCAGGGGGAGCTCAAGTTCTGCCAAAGAAGAACTCAAAAGGCAATTTGTTACAATTCTTTCTTGTTTTAACCAGAAAGAAGTTAGATGGAGGGTTTTGTTTTTGTTTAAAAAGACTCTTATATATATATGCCATTGGGAGACTGTTGAAAACAGCTGATATATTAATTAACTTGAACAGGAACACTGCCTGAATGGCTCTTAAGAGTTACACTGAAACACTATAAATATAATCTTAAAGGAAATATTTCTACAGACCTGGAGGAAGGTCAAAAGCAGTTTTATTACCTGTTTCATAGAAGGGGCAAGGGGCAGACCAGGTGGGTCTGTATGGGAAGAGTGAGATGTTCCTGCCCTCCACTAGTCTTGGGGTCACCTTGGTTAAGTGTGAATAACCCCTAAGCCTTTCTGCTAAGGTCAGGGCAAAGTCTTTGTCAGAGGACAATGCTGAAGAACACATTGGTGTCAACAAAGGGAATGGCTATGAAGCATGTACCTTGTGATGGCCAGGGCAACCTTCATTATATACGCAGTCATTGGCCAACCACTAAATGCATGGGCATATGAGGCTCTTTAGCTCAGGTCAGCCACTCATCTAGGAGAGGGACAACTCTGAACATGAGTCCTGCACCCAGGCCAGCTGCTGTGCTTGTGGTATCTATAACACCAGGACAGCAAGAGCCACTTGGGCAAGAGAGCGGGAAAAGCTCTGCATAAATCTCTCTCACTTAAATCCATTCATAGTGCAGGTCATTCGGCTCACTCAGCTAGCTCAACCAGTGCACCAGAGTCTTGTGGCAACACAGAAGCAGTGACGGGGACAGGCAGAGGATGCTGTTGGCAGTCCTTAGTCACAGCTTCTGCACATAGGTGGCCTTAAGGTGATGGTGGTTCTCCACAGATTAGGGAAGTTAAGGAGCTTGTATCCTCCTAAGGTGACAGAGCACAGCACTGATCTCCCCAATCTGGAGAAGGGGGGCTGAAAAGAAACCCAACACCACCTGTGTCCACCTGGCTGCTGCTCCTGGCTAGTCATCCAACTCAGTGGTCAAAATAAAACAAAGATTCTCAGACTGACTTCTGGGTCGTGGAATGTCAGAACTCTTCTTGACAATGACCAAAGGCTGGAATGAAGGACAGTCTTTATTGCTAAAATACTGAAGTGGTATAACATAGACATTGCTGCCCTCAGGGAAACCAGGCTTGCTGATGAGTCCCCTCTTGAGGAGGTGGGAGGAGGCTATACCTATTAGTGTGCAAGGGCAAGGATGACCAAAGACAGTCGGGATTAGGGTTCATCAGACACTCTGACATTGCCTGCAAACTTGACTTGCTTCACAAGAGAATTAATGGCCAAGTGTATGGTGCGCTGCAGAGATCAGTACACCACCATTATCGTTGCCTACACATCATCAGTGACTCATACAGATGAGATCAAGGAGATGTTTTATGAAGATATCAGCAGGTTCATCAGAGGAGAGCCACACCAGGACAAACTCATTGCCCTTGGAGATTTTAATGTTCATGTGAGAACTGACATTGACATGTGGAGCAGTGTGCCAGGCCGTCGTGGCATTGGAAGATCGAACTCTAACAGCCAACTACTTCTCTACAGATGTGCAGGGTTCAGTCTCGCCATTTCCAGTGCAGTCTTCCAACAGAGCAACAAATATAAAAGACACCCTGGGTGCATTCCAGGTCAAAACAGCAGCACATGATGGACTATGTAATTGTATGGTCTAAAGATATTAAAGATCTGCACATCGCTCACTCTCTGAGAGGCATCAAATGCCAGTCAGACCATTGGCTTGTGAGAAGCATCACGGCACTACTCTTCTCACCAAAGTGCCCCGGAAGATGTTTCAGACCACCCAAGAAGATCAGTGTGGCTGCCATGAAAGACCCCAGCAAACAACCAAAGCTGTAACAGGCACTGGAGACTGCGTTAGCTGAGGTCCTAGAGAACTCCACAGACATTGAGACAACCTGGCAGAAGCTCAGACATGTCACATATAATACGGCACCCAAGGTTCTTGGATTCTTGAGGCGGAAACACCAAGACTGGCTACTGCAGACCATGCACAGCACACTAAGTCCTACCTCTTGAACAAGAAATCAGCAATGAAGAAGGCCAGGTACCATCGGGCCACACATGCAGTACAAACCTGATTAAGGCTAATGAAGAACTATTGATGAGCGCAGAAGGCTGTATAACTGCAGGAAGTGGCTCACAAGCATAACATGAAGGCTTTCTATGAAAGTCTCTGTGCTGTGTGTGTCCCAAAATCCAGCGGTACAGCCCCTGTCCTCACAGCAGATAGTAACCGGCTGCTTACAAATCAAGGTGATAATCTCTCTTTTTGGGCAGAGAACTTTGGTAGTCTCCTGAACTGTCAATCCACTATGCCTGATGAAGCCACTGACTCACTCCTGCTGTGTCCTGTCCTGGAAGAGCTCTTTGTGGGCCCCTTCTCTTGATGAGGTTACTGAGGCCATCAAGGAACTGTCCACATCCATCTCCATGTCCCAACATTCTGCTGGGCGTATACAAACGTGGATGTGCTCAATTGGTCAGGAAACTCACTAGCTGTTTCAAGACTATATGGGAACAGGGCACTGAGTCCCAGGAGTGTAAGGATGCTTTCATAGTCCATCTATACCAGGGGTGGTGGGAAAACTTTTTGGCCTGAGGGTTGTGAAACTCTATGGAGGGCTGTGTAGGAAAGGCTGTGCCTCCCCAAACAGCCTGGCCCCCTGCCCCCTATCCACTCCCTCCCACTTCCCGTCCCCTGACTGCCCCCCGCAGAACTCCCAACCCATCCAGTCCCCCCGCTCCTTGTCCTCTGACTGCCCCCTCCCGGGACACTCCGCCCCTAACCACCCCCACGGGACTCCATCACTTATCCACCCCTCCGCCCGCTCCCTGTCCCCTGACTGCCAAAATCCCTATCCACACTCCCGCCCCCTGACAAGCCCCCTGGGACTCCCACACCTATCAAACCCTCCCATTCCCCATCCCCTGACTGCCCTCTCTAGAACCTCTACCCCGTGCTACCTATCCCCTGACTGCCTCCTGGGAGGCCCTGCCCCTTATAGAATCAAAGAATATCAGGGTTCGAAGGGACCTCAGGAGGTCATCTAGTCCATCCCCCTGCTCAAAGCAGGACCAATCCCCAACTAAATCATCCCAGCGAGAACTTTGTCTAGCCTGACCTTAAAAATCTCTAAGGAAGGAGATTCCACCACCTCCCTAGGTAACCCATTCCAGTGCTTCACCATCCTCCTAGTGAAAAAGTTTTCCTAATATCCAACCTAGACCTCCCCCACTGCAACTTGAGACTATTACTCCTTGTTCTGTCATCTGTCACCACTGAGAACAGCCTAGCTCCATCCTCTTTGGACCCCTCCTTTGGATAGTTGAAGGCTGCTATCAAATCCCCCCTCATTCTTCTCTTCTGCAGACTAAACAAACCCAGTTCCCTCAGCCTCTCTGCCTAAGTCAGGTGCTCCAGCCCTCTAATCATTTTTGTTGCCCTCCACTGGACTCTTTCCAATTTTTCCACATCCTTCTTGTAGTGTGGGGCCCAAAACTGGACACAGTACTCCAGATGAAGCCTCACCAATACCGCATAGAGGGGAATGATAACGTTGAATAGAGGGCAGTGCTTCTACTTATACAGCCCAAAATGCCATTAGCCTTCTTGGCAACAAGGCACACTGTTGACCCACGTCCACTGTAACCCCTAGGTTCTTTTCTGCAGAACTACTGCCTACCCATTTGGTCTCTAGCCTGTAGAAGTGCATGAGATTTGTCTATCCTAAGTGCAGGACTCTGCGTTTGTCCTTGTTAAACCTCATCAGATTTCTTTTGGCCCAATTCTCTAATTTGTCCAGATCCCTCTGTATCATATACCCACCCTCCAGCATAACTACCATATGACCCCTTCACACTTTGCACGCCCTGACTGCCCCTCTCAGAATCCCCGACCCATCCAACCCCTCCCCCACTCCTTGTCCCTTGACCGCCCCCTCCAGAAACCCCCCTGCCCCGACCCCTCCGCCAGTATCCCAACCCCTATCTTAGCCCTCCTGCTCCTTGTCCCCTGACCGCTCCCTCCAGCCCCCCACCTTAAATGCCACCCCCCAGGACTCCATCCTCTATCCAACCCCCTGTCCCATGACTGCCCCAACCTCTATCCACACCCCCACCCCCTGACAGACTCCTGGGACTCCCACATCTATGCAACCTCCCCATTTCCTGTACCCCATTGCCCTCACCCCACAGAATGTCTGCCCCATCCAACCGCCCCCTGCTCCCTGTGCCCTTACTGCCCCCGGGACTCCCTGCTCCTTATCCAACCCCCCGGACCTGGCCTCCTTACCATGCCGCTCAGCAGCATTTCTGGCAGCCGCATGGAGCCAGACATGCTGCCCCATGTGGAGCCAGACATGAAGCTCCAGGGAAGGGGGAAAGGCGGGGGAGGAGTCGTGGGTAGCCTCCCCGGCTAGGAACTCAGGGGCTAGGCAGGATGGTCCCATGGGCCAGATGTGGCCCGCAGGCCATAGTTTTCCTATCCCTGGCTTAAGTGGTCTGCTGAACGGGGGCCTCAGGTAGTATAGCTTCCTAATATAGCTTTTCAGTGACAGGTCCAGTGTCTGCCAGTCTTTATGGTGTTATAGTGTAACTCACATTACCAACTATGCTGTTGCAAAAGAAGTAATGTACTTCCTTTTGATTACCTTCTCCCAACATAAAAGGGCTACTAACTATACCCTCAAGTCATATCAGTATCATTGAAATAGCACTTTAAATATGTGACCTCATCGCATGGTTCTCCATTAATTTAGGGGATGGCGTATAGTTGAAGTCACATTGAAACTGAAATCTAGCTCATTTCTGCATCTATCACTTTGGTTAATACAGCGGTTTATTACTTGAATAAATTACTCTGGTAGTGCAGTGTCCTAGTTGCACAAGAGTATGTAGTCTCTGGAGATTTGTTGGAAGACCTGGTTTATTACTTACTTCAGTTCCTGTTCAGTACCAGAAGTTAATATATATTATAGTTATTGCAAACATCAACATTTCAGCAAGACCAGCCGTCTTTTCTGTATAAGGAACTAGAGTGTGACTTTGAACAGATCTGTTGAATTCAATATGAAGTTTTCATAAAAGGGTCATCCCAACCTTTTTTGAACCAAACGAATACTCATTGACTTTACTGGATCTATTCATTGAGTGAGGGGCGTGTGCGTGATTATTTCCTCCATTGTATTTTGCTTAACTGAAGCAACAGAGGCAGTTTCAGGGTGAACTAATGGAAGGCATTTCACTTAAACATGATCATTCTTAACAGGACTCTATTTGTTATCATGGTAATAACAATAATTAATTTCCATTTTATATGGTAACATTAATCCTGTGTTTTTCCCCACTTAAAAAGATATAGTGAGCCAAATTCTGGCTGCCTAGTGAAAGATTTGGGGAACAGAACTTCAGAATCTTCATTCCAATCCATTGTTCTAACCACTAGACAAACTCCCTCCCTATGGACTCTACTACTTTCTTCTCCAGAAGATAGTCCTCACACTTCTACGCTTTGCAAAATGAATGCCAGTTTCACATTTGTAGCTACACAAATCATGTAATAAAACATTAACAAGTCAAAGAATGTGAAGCTGCTAATTATGCCTTGTATACAGGCAATACCAATACCTCTGGTAAATGGGAAACCATATTATTTGAGCACCAGTATACTCGGGAATATACAAGAAACAAATAAAGAGAGGCTGTTCCCCAAGGATCTTGCCAACTAAAAGACAAACACAAATAAGACAAGACCCATGGAGAAAACTGGAGGAAGACAGTAATGTAAAGTTATTTTTTCTTAAGGTAGACATACGTTTTATCTAGTTTTGAATAGAGATTGTGGAACTAGCATTCTTTAATGTTGTCAGTAAGCCTACAGTCCTTTTCACCCCACCACTGTATGAGAGGGAGATGAAAAACTAGATTCTACAGCAAATTTATTGCTGTCAAATTGCAATCAGTAGAGCACAACTTATTTTTTGTTGGGCAGATAGGTATAATCCTCTGTGGGCCTACTTTCCATTTGACTCCATTTTTCAACCAGGAGGAGTGCTCATAGAATACAATTTCAGTGGTAGCTACACCCAGACTTGAAGTTGGCTATAGGTATCTCATGGACAGTAACATGACGCGTCATCCTAGAAGCCTTGCGCAGTGATAAATAAGCAAGTAAATGTAGTAATTTCACCAGAGACAATAGTCTTTTCTTTGAATATTTGGCATTCTGATCACAAGCACTTTAGAGATGGGCAATGGGTCTGTTTGCATCAGATGAAATCAGAAAACAAGTTGATGTGTTTGAAAGCCTATGGTTGGAAGAAGTAGGAATCTAGCATTGTACGTATCATTTAGACTTTAAGTATATATCACTTCAATAGACATGCCTCTCCAGCAGGTTTGAAGATGGTCACATTATGGGCTACAGGCCTTTCCTAGACTGTAATAAAAAGGACAAAATTCAGCCTCATTTATACCTATGCAGCTTTATTAGAGTCAAAAGGGGGTTCTATGGATGTAACCAAGAAGAGAAATCTGCACTGCTGGACTTGAGCTTCTTTATGGACAGAGGAGACAAATGAAGAGAAAAATAAAAATTGTATTATTTTGCCATGACAAACTCCTTTTCAAATTAACTATCCAATAAAACCAAGGGAAGGGACCTGATCTAGGGGCCCCTTTAATCTAGCAGGCAAAAGCTAGCAAGATACAATGGCTGGAAGCTGAAGCTATTCAAACTCAATTTGGGGAAGAAAACAAAATCAATTTTTTAACAGAGTGCAGCTAACCATTGGAACAGTTTACCAAGAGAAATAGTAAATTCCTCCTCCTCGTCCTCATGAAGTCTTTAAATTGAGCTTGGATGTCTTTCTAAATGATTTAGTTGAGTTAAATTGCACATTTTGGAGCGTGATAGTGTCTACATGCATAGTAAGGAAGAATAATTGCCTGCATGGGGTGAAGTTCTAGGGTTTGTGTTATGCAGGAGATGAGACTAGATGATTTAATGGTCTCTTCTGGCCGTGACAGATGAAACAGTCAGGGTTACAGTATATTTTTTTGCCAGTCTAAACACCTTTTGAATAACACTGTGATGTTGATGAAGCTAAATCAGCCAGAGTTCTAAGCTCAGTCTGCTAGCTTTCCAAGCAGTATAGCAGGAAATGGATCGTTTGCCAATTAGTGCAGGGAGCGTGTTACTCAGAATGCACAGCAGATAGAGAAGCTTCATGTTTTATTTTTCCGCACTGTGCTATAGTATTGGAATGGGGATCAGATGACCAGCCTGTCACTCTGACTTTGGTACCACATGAAGCAGAGGAAGAAGTATAGCATTATCCTTAAGCCATACATAAATATTTCAGAGCAATGGTTACAGACAGTTCCGGGACACATCCTGCAAGATGCTGAGAACCTGAAGCCCCATTGCAATCAGCACTTTATGATTGGTCCCTGTAGTGGGGTGGCTGCCCTACTCCAGCAGAAATGGGGTTAAAACAGCTCTGCAATGGGCTGTGGCTGGGGAAAAGCAGCCCAGCAGAGGGCTGCAACAGTGGAAGCAGCTGGGGCATGGCAGCCATAGCTGTGGCTGGGTCAGTTAAGGCCCAGCTGGCCCTGATAAAAGGGCCCAGAGTTTGGAGCTCAGACAGAGTCTCCTTTAGCTGTAGAGGGAGATGGGCCTGGCTGCTGGGAGCGTGAGATGGTACCTAAGGTGGAGCAGTGCTGGGGAAAGGGGCTGGGGACCTCAGGCCTGGCAACTTCCCAGGCTCCAGCCCTGAAGACAAGGCCTAAAAGGGTACTGGGGGTTAGGAGGAAGGCAGCTGGCCCATACCTCCTTGTCTATGATGACTGGCTGCTACACTGCAGTCTGCCCCAGGGAGTGGGGGGCTTGATGATGACTGGCAGTAGCCTAGACTGAGGCAAGATGGGCTCAGAGGGTTGGGGATTCCCTAGGGAGGGGAGACCCAGAGTGAGACTGTGGGGGTACTGCCAGGGTGCAGCACCTCAGGCAAAGGGCAACAGGGTCCAGGGAGAGACATGGGGCCAGCGGACAGTGGGACACTGGCCTGCAGAGGGCGCTCCAGAGCTGAAGAGCTAATTCCCTGGACAACCAGCAGGAGGCACCACAGGAGTGAGTTGTCACTCTGCTACAATTCCATTTAGGCCCACATGGCACCTAGTCCTTGCTCTTAAGGACTTTTCCCCAACTTGATGAAGCCTACTACGCAGAGGCCAGACATAATCACAGCCCCTGTGCTCTTCTGCTAGTACCCCTTGGGGGACGCTCAGCACACAAGAGGCCACGATGAATTGGATGGCCCATTATAGGCATATCCTGTCCTCCATGAATTAACTATTACACCATTGATAGCTGCAGTGCACTGGACCACTACCACAGGTTTTTAATGTAGCAATCGATATTGAAGAGTGCAGAAAATATTAATTGCATTCACACTGGCATATGCATTTTGCCTAATTTTGAACCCACTTGGGAAAGGGACTCAGAACTTTCTGAGGCTTGCGTTGTGTTAAAGACTGGCCTTTTGCCAGCTCCTTTCCAGTGTTGATAGCAGGAGGCTTTTACTGCTGGCGACAGAAAACCTGAGCTGCTTGATGCCTGTACCTCCTGGCACAGAGAGGAGGTTTTTTTCCCACCATGGATGGAGAAAGGCAGAGAAGATTCTGTAGATCTGAATCTCAAACTTGATTAGTCTGGAGGATGTAGTGATCACAAGGATGAAAGCCAACTTTCATCCCTCTCCCACGTGCCCCAGTCACAGCAGTGGGATAACTCAGAATCAGCCTGACTCTATTACACAATACTTTTGTGAGTGATAGTTTTTTTTCCTGATGTTGAGTTTCTATGCATTGCTACATTGTTGAGTTTAACTTCCTTGAAGTTAAATGATAGTTTAAAAAGCCCACGTGTCTGCCATTTAATGAAAGGGCCTTTGAAAAACCGGCTGTATGTTGCATTCCAAACAAACATTATTTTAATTAAAAAGAAAATAGGAGCCATTTTAATTGTCTTTTTCCTAGAACACTGTAGCCTCTCAGTCTGGAATTGGAATAACAGCCACCAGAACATATGGGTGTTGCAAGATAACCACGTCTATCTGGTGCTGGAAGCCCTTGGCTTGTGCTTCATGGCTTATTATGCACCTGATGTGTTTGGTTATCTGACAACAACTGCATGCCCCTGGGTGTATGCCCTTAATAAGTTTGTAAGATGCACCTTCTATGTGAGAGGATGGGTAGCGCTTTTACTGCACATTTCATATATGGTCCAGGGTAACAGTAGCTTTTAGCCAATATTTTCTGTGGTGAAGGCATTCATAACTCAGTACAATTTTGGCAAATTCATTGTATTTATTCATCTACCCACATAGAAATCTCCTATGTGTATTCCAATCTGCTACTACTTTTCTAGGTAAGAAAAGAGACGTGGAATTGCATTGGTCTGGAAATGGGGCTAGAAATAAAGTGATATCAGCTGCCTAATGAGACTTCCAGTTTGGGTCCTGGCTGACTTGAGCAGCATGGATTTGAGAATATTTTTGTAAATTACAGAAAAGTTTAGGAATGTGGTTAGGGGACTGGAGGGGCTGATTTAATTTAAATAGACATTGCTTGTCTTGACTAATGGCTAAGAGCAGGAGTAGGGAGTGAAATATCCACTTACTCTGGCAAGGAGAGCCCTGTACAGCATTAGCTTCTGTAGAGCCTAAGAAGAGTTCAGAACAGGCCAAATGCAGAAGCCCTTAATTAGGATGAGATCATCTCTGTCTCTCCCAGATTCACACGCAAAAGTAATCAGCAACTTCTGCAATATCTTCTCTCCCACTATAACCTGGCTGAGGCAATGAATTGATCTGGGGTAGGGCTTGGTGAGAAAGCAGAGACTGGGCAGCAAGGAGCAATGAAGTGTGTGTGTGTGTGTGTTACAGACAGACAGACCCATATCTCACTCTGGACCTAAAGGGCAATGGCCTGCAGAATATATCTTCTTACCCCAAGGTTAGAACAGCTAGGTGTTGGCTGAAATTGGTGGATCACCATAGCAGTGCTGAACACAGACATCTCTACACGTTTGAGGATAGGGCTACCTTAGAGAGAGAAGGTGCAGACCTAGGGTGGCCAGGCATCCGATTTTCTACCTAAATGCCTGGTCGAAAAGGGACCGACTGGGTAGTTAAGTCTGGTCAGGGGACCAGGGCTAAGGCAGGCTCCCTCCTATCCTAGCTCTGCCTAGCTCGGCCAGCAAGTCCCTGCAGCCCTCAGATGTATGGGTAGCCAGGGAGGCTCTGTGCTCTGGCTTTGCCTCGAAGGCTGGCTTTGTAGCTCCCATTGGCCAGAAACTGTGACGAATGGAAGCTGTGGGGGCGGTGCCTGCAGGCACGAGGGCAGCGTGCAGAGCCTCCCTGACCAAACCTACAGCTTCCATTGGTTGCAGTTTCTGGTCAATGGGAGCCGCGGAGTTGGCCCTCAGAGTGGGAGTGGTGCGCGGAACCTCCCTGGCCGCCTGTATGTCTAGGGGCTGCAGGGACCTGGTGGCCACTTCCCAGGAGCTGTGGTAAGCACCACTGGGACCCCTCACCCTGAACCCTCTTCCACACCCCAACCCTCTGCCCCAGCCCGGAGTCCTCTCTCACACCCAAACTCCCTCCTGGAGCCCACCCCACTCCAATTCCCTAACCCACTGCCACAGCCCCCTCCTGCACCTCA